>PVIY010035223.1:0-26495 GCA_004026745.1 Myrmecophaga tridactyla
ATGAAGGTGATGGTGGCCTCATAGAATGAGTTACAGAATTCTCCCTCCTCTTCAAATTTTTGAAAGTGTTTGAACAGGGTTTGGCCTCCATAGAATGTTTGGGAGAATTCCCCTATGAAGCTATCTGGTCCTGAATTTTTCATTGTTGGAAGGTTTTTGATTACTGATTCAATCTCTTTACTAGTAATTGGTGAATTGGGATCTTCTAATTCTTCTTGAGTCAATGTAGGCAGTTTGTGTGCTGCTAAGAATTTGATCACCTCATATAGGTCATCTAACTTATTGGCATACAGTTGTTCATAAAATCCACTTATAGTCCTTTTTATTTCAGCAGTGTTGGTAGTAAGGTCCCCCTTTTCATTTCGGATTTATGTTATTTATATCCTCTTTTTTTCCTTGCCAATCTAGTTAAAAGGTTTATCAATTTTATTGATCTTTTCAAGGAATCAATTTGGTTTTGTTGATCCTTTCTATTGTTTCTGTTCGTTTATTTTCTATGTCATTTATTTGTGCTCTAATCTAATTTCCTTCCTTCCACCTGCTTTGGGTTTAGCATGCTCTCACTTTTCTAGTTCTTCCAGCTTTGAGGTTAGGTCTCTGATTTGAGGTCTTTCTTCTCTTTTAATGTAAGCATTTAGAACTATACATTTCCCTCTCAGCACTGCCTTCGCTACATCCCATAAGTTTTGGTATGGTGTGTTTTCATTTTCTTCAAGATATTTCCTAATTTCATTTCTGATTTAGCCCATTGGTTGTTTAAGAATATGTTGGTTACTGTCTACATATTTATGAATTTTCCTTTTCTCCCTCTGTTATTGATTTCTAGCTTCATTTTGTGTAGCTGGAGAATAAACATTTATGATTTCAATATTTTTTCATTTATTGAGACTTATTTTGTGACCCAACATATGATCTATCCTTGAGAATGATCCATGTGCCCTTGAGAAGAATGTGACTTGTGGGGTGCAATGTTCTATATATGTCTGTTAGGCCTGGTTGGTTCAGTTTATCATTTAAGTTCTATATTTTCTTATTGATTTTATGACTAGATGTTCTATCAATTACTGAGAGTGGTGTGTTAACATCTTCTACTATTAATGTAGTATTGTCAATTTCTGCTTTCAAATCTGTCAATATTTCCTTTATATATTTGGAAGCTCTGCTGCTAGGTGCATGTATATTTATTATTGGTGCATTTTCCTGTTGAATTGCTCCCTTTACCAGCATGTGCTGGCCATCTTTGTTCCTTTGTAACTGTTTTTTTTTACTTAAAGTCTGTTTTATCTGATATTAGCATAGCCACCCTTTTCTCTTATGGTTAGTACTTGCATGTATATATTTTTTCCTTTCCTTTCACTGTCAACCTACTTGCATCTTTGACTTTAAGGTGACTCTCTTGCAGATAGCATATAGTTGGGTCATGCTTTTTTTTTTTAATCCATCCTGCCAGTCTCTGTTTTTTGACTGGAGATGTTAATCCATACATTTAAAGCCACTATTGATAACATGGGATTTTCTTCTACCATTTTATCATTTAGCCTTTGTAAGTGTTATATCTTTTTTGTCCCTCACTTTTGCTAAAGTCCACTTTTATATGTATTTGCTTTAATTTGTTGTACCACATTGAGTGCCTTCTCATTTCCATCTGGATATATTTTTTATCTGTTTTCCTTGTGGTTACCATGGGGTTAAAATGTAATATCTTAAATATGTAACAATTATTTTAGTTTGATATGAACTTAGCTTCAATAACAGGCACATATATTTTTCCTATATCCCTCTGTCCCCTCACAGCTTTCTGTATTTGTTACCACTTATAATTTCGTACATTGTGTGTCCCAAAACCTAGATTTATCATTACTTTTTATGCATTTTCATTTTAGCACCAGTTGGAAGTAAGAAGTGGAATTACATACCAAACAATACAATACAATAATACTGGCATTTATGATTACTCAAATGGTTACCTTTACACAGATCTTTATTTCTTTATGCTGCTTTCATCTACTATCTAGTGTCCTTTCTTTTCAACTTTGCATTGCTTGTAAGGCAGGTCTAGTGGTGTGAACTCCCTCAGCTTTTGTTTATCTGAGGATGTCTTAATCTGTCTCTCATTTTTTAGAGTCTCACCAGATATATGATTCTTGACTGGCAGTTGTTTTCCTTCAGCACTTTAAGTATTTCAACCCACTGCCTTCTTCCCTCCATGGTTTCTGATGCAAAACTGACGCTCAATCTAAATTAGAATTCCCTTGGATGTAACATGCTGCTTTTCTCTTGCAGCTTTCAGAACACTCCTCTTGTCCCTTGTATTTGAATGTGTAATCAATATACAATGGGGTGTATTTTTCTTCATGTTTATCTTTTTTGGTGTTCTCTGGGTACCTTGAGTGTGCATATTTCTATCTTTTGCTAAATTTGGAAATTTCTCTTGTTGTTTCTTGGATATTCCTTTTGCCCCTTTCTCTCTTTCTTCTCCTTCTGTATTTCCCTTAATGTATATATTGGTTGTTTGATGGTGTGCCATAGCTGTCATAGTCAATTTTTAGTTTTACTATTTCTTTTTCCTTTCCACTCCTTAGCCTGACTCATTCCAAATGTCTTGTCTTCAAGTTCACTGATTCTTTCTTCTGCCAGCTCCAAACTGCTCATGAAATGTTCCTGAGCATTTTCATTTCGGTTATTGTGGTATTCAACTCTAGTAGTTATGCTTTTTTCCTTTTAAAAATCTCCACCCTCTTTACTTAGACTCTCATATGTTCATTCATTGCTTTCCTGATATGCTTTAGTTCTCTCTCTGTACTTTCTTCATCTCCTTGAGCATTTTTAAGATCAATTTTTCAAAGGCTTTGTTTACTATGTCCACATTCTCATCTTCTTCATTGATGTTTTCTGTACTCTAACTTTTTCTTTTGGATGGGCCATCACTTCCTGTTTCCTTGTATGTCTTATAATATTTTGTTAAACATTATACATTTATTTTTGTATGCTGTATGGTGGAGTCACATTTCATTATTTTTCCATGACACACAGTACATTTTAATATTTTAAAATGTTAACTGTCTAACATTTAACAGTTACCATTTCAAACTATTTCTTGATTTTGTTACCAGTTAGTGAATAAGATAGAGATTTTCTTGAGCTTCAGCTCTCCTATTAGGAAGGTCTGCCCAAGGTGAATGCAGATGTCCTGTCTTGTCCTGGACTTTTGCTGTTAGATGTTTTGGAGTTCCACATTTACAGTTTGATTGTCCCCTCTGCTTCCCGGGGACAGTCTCTCTGTTATTTGAATGTGGCAGACCTTATCCCTGACTGTCTCTAGAGTTTTTTACATTTCTTTAGGTGGCTCACAAAGCTTTTGCCTGGAGGACAAATTCTGGGGTAATTCAGTATGACCTCATCTTGATTTGAATACATTTGAAAAGATCCTATTTCCAAATAAGGCCACATTCATAGGTACTTTAGGGCTGAGGCCTTTAACATAATTCAACCCATCACAGTGTCATTGAAGGGTGAGTCAGAAATGTTTAGTAACACAGGTAGTGGAGTTGGGTGGTTATAGTAATGGGTGGAAGGCAAGGCAGTGAGGATAGGGGAAGGTGGAGATAACAGGAGATTATTCTAAGCAGAGAGCAAACCCGCACAATGGCCAGAGTTGTGAAAACACAGTTACATTTAAGGAACTGAAAGTGGTTTAGAATGTCTTAACTATAGAGTATGATGAAGCTCTTGAATAAAGAGGGGAAATTTTAGCCATTTGCTTCTGTTTTTCTGGCATATGTTCCAAACAATTTTAATTAGGTGATGGTCACCAGGCAGAAAACCGTCCTGAATATAAACTCTCTCTTATTCTAGCAGTTAAAGATTTACCATGGCTTTTAGTCACTCTTCAAAGTGGAACACCACTAAGGAGGACCATTTCTGTCTCAAGCTAAATTAAATAATTCTACAACCTCCCAAAGTCATAAAGAAGGTCTGTAGCTGAAGGGAGACCTGGATCTCCTCCTGACTAGCTGAATGGACTCTGATCCTCTTTTACATTTATAGTTTTTTTGTTTGAATTCCAATTTGTTAAAGAAAACAGCTAACCAGGACTGAGCTCCATGAATCACTCTATGGACAGGTTTACCCTAGAATCTCAGGGCTTGAAGGAGTCCGAGCACTGGTGTGTGGATGGGGCCAAACTGGCAGCTCTACAGAGCCTCTTAGGGAGCTTATAAAAACCCAGTTTTGGGGGCTTTATATTAGGAGATTGAGATTCACAGAATCTGTGGGGGTGCCTTAGGAACCTGAATTCTTCAGACGGTCCTCAAGTGATTTCAATACACAATCAGATTGGAGAAAGTTTGGTCCTGAGCTTTTTCTTGGGTGGTGAAGTGACTCCAAGGCAAGTCAGGCTTCAGCTCTCCACCCTGTACTCCACAACCATGCAGGTTTCCTAAGCAGACCATTAACTTTATGGTCTACAAGGAAAACAAGGAGAAAAAAATAGTTACTCTTTTGATTAATAGGGAAGTTATCCAACTGGCTACACTTGAATTATATCCACTGAATATTAAACTTGGGCTTCTTTCATTTTCATTTATTTTATTGGATTGTATGGTGATGTTTTTAAAGAGGAAGGAGTGGAGAAGGTTCTGGGATAGTGGCCATTTTTACCACATGTTGAAGTCCAATACCACTTCCGGAAGATTCAAGGATTCCTTCATGACTCCATATATTTTTCTTCTTCGTCCATAAAATATCTGGGTTCATCATTCATAAGAAACTGAGGGCCTTTCTGGCTCCCTATTTAAAAAGGACTTCTGTTGCACAGTTTTTACTCAATAGATTCGTTCCCACAGCGACAGTGTGTTTGCCTCAAATATAAATGCTTGGAGGATTGACCAAACACCACAAGCACTTATGTTCTCTGCAGCTCTTAAAACATTGTGAATCTCAGCAAATAACCCACAGCAAACATGGTGTTAGTTTTGACTTGCCACAAATAGTTTCCCAGCTTGTTTTTACTATCCTAAAGTGAGAGTCTGCAGGAGCAGATTATCAGGAGTGTTGGGGACAATTGCTTTGCATACTAAGGACCTTCAGGCTTCCACAGGTGTCTGACCTGCAGTGGTGGTGGGAACACACTCCACCCTAGGGCCATGTGCCTCTGACAGTGTCAGTGGTGGTGTATTGGAGGAAAACTTCCAGCACAGAAATTGCATCCATCTCCCCACCAGAAATGGACACACCCAGGGCAGGGTTTCTGAAGAGGGACCTTACCTTGAGAATGCGCTACAGATTGATGGGGAGAAGGGAACTGGAAGAATCTGGGCAGCAACTTGGGAATGAGAGTTTCTTAGGAAGCAATCAGCCTTGCTAGAGAGAGGGACAGACTTGAACTCAATGTCTACCATTCGTCTGGCTTATTCTATTGATCTAGTGCAGACCTGCTGAGCTCTGCAAGCTCTCCAAGAGGAAGGGAATGGTCCTCTGGGCCTTCTGAGTAGTCTCTCTTCTCGACGGCTGTATGACTATGAGATCCTGATTGTGATGGTTGGGTTCTAATATCAACTTGGCCGAGTGATTATTCCCAGTTGTCTGGTCAGGCAAGCACTGGCCTGACTGTTGCTGCAAGAATATTTCATGGCTGGTTGAAGGACTGGAAGACTGGTGTGTTGAATCATCAGTCAGTTGATTGCATCTTACCCAGTGAAGGAATGGCCTTGCTGGGCACAGAATGTGGACACCAGAAGGGACCCCTAAGTCTCTCTAGTTCATTTCCTGCATTGCTCCAAGGGGAAGCTGTGGCAAAGAGAATTCACATGGGTTGCCTCAAATCACATGGTGAATTCATGTTGGAGTTAAGATGAGTTTCATAATTTTTAATTTCCAGCAAATCACCCTTTGGCTCCCAAAAGCTGTATTTCTAGTCCTGTGTTTTCACAAGAGCTGAGAACGAGCGTTCTTTTGTTGTTTTTCCAAGTTTGCAAACTGTAATTTTTTTTATTCTTGAAGTTTTACTTTTATCAAAATTTTACGTCTCCAACTTAAAGGGTCATGCTTTCCAGTGTAAGCATGTGATTTGTTCACCCTCAACCCCCCTTGCCCTTGCCCTTTCCCCAGAGCGCATGAGTTTCAACCCTTTTGACTAAACTTTCTTAGGGTAATTACCATCATAATATGAAATGATATGCTTATATTGTGTTTTAGTTTGCGAAAGCTGCCAAAATGCAATATACCAGAAATGGGTTGGCTTTTAACAATGGAGATTTGTTAGCTTATAAGCTTACAGTTCTGAGGCCATGAAAATGTCCAAATCAAGGCATCGTCAAGATGATATCTAGACTCCTCTGTCAGATGGCAAGGCCCGTGGTGGCTTCTGGTGGTCTCTCCCTTCTCTTCCTAACTTCGTTGCTTTCAGCTTCTTGTTTCCATGCTTTCTCTCTTAGTTTCTGTGTCTTTTTCTCTGTGTTTCTATTTCCTTCTCTCTATTTCTTTCTCTGACTTAATCCATTAAGAGGATTAAGACCCACCTGGGGTGTGCCTCAACTGAAATAACCTAGTCAAAAGGTCCCACCCACAATAGGTCTACACCCACAAAATGGAATAGCTTTAAGAACATGATATGCTAGTGCCCATAAAACCTCTAAACCATCACACATTGCTATTCCTTGGGGTTTTTGTTTTTTTTTTTAGGGTTTTATTTTGACTTTCTACTATGGACAACTGAGTTTCAGTTTTCATTCACCTCCACCACTCTTCAACCTTTGAGTCCTTCCCAATGTATTTATATCTTAATTTTTACATTGACTAATATTCATCTTTACATTATTATGACTAAGCACATTCTACTAAGACATAGCAGATGTCCTACCCTTTTTGTTCTTGAAGAAGCCTCTCCTGGGGATCTCTCTAGTCTAGACCAGTTACTTTCTAGTCTGGATGTACATTGTCACTCTGGATTCTCACTTCACTGTCATCTGGGGATTCCTGTTGCCTCTCTTCCTGTATGCCACATCCTTATCTTACTCAGTTTATTCCTTTGTTTTTATGATGTAGTTCTCTGGTAGCTTTCTGAGAAAAGGTGTATGGGAGATAAGTTTTTTAAGATCTTGCATGTCTGAACCATTTCCCCACCCCTCTCATGAGTTAGTTACTACCAATCCATCTACGTTCTGGCCTCTAAAATTATTTTCTTCTTACCTCTACCATGCTCTTTGTGGGTATACGTCTCTAAATTTTCCTGACTTTTATTTTAGTAGGGATTCAGGAGAGACTGCAAGCAAATATGATTGTTTATGCAATGCTCCATTTCTCACATTTAACTTGTGTATCCAATTTCTGTATCCAAGCACAGAGACTATGTGTTCACTAATTTCTGTTCCCTTTTCCTTTTGAGTGCAAAGCTGCACTACATTTCCCAGTCTTTCCTGCAGTAATATTAGCTACATGACTGAATTCTGGCTAAAAGAATATGGACAAAATTGTATGCTACTACATCCAGCATGTATGCTACTAATACTCTCTCTATTTTCTCATCTTCTGGCTGGAGGCAGAGGAAGGCGGAACTTAGAAGAAGGCAAAACCATTCAGTGGAAGGAACCTGAATCCTGAATTGTTGTATGGAGCAGAGCCCTCCTGCTGACCCCCTTTAGACTCTTCATGAACCACAAATAAATTTTTCGCACTAGGCCTTTGAGATTTAGGGATTTTTTTTTTTTTTTTTATAAATACTGACCAATACATTAGTATCCCAAACTGACCAACAAGCAATTACAATAACCACCTCAAATAGGTTGTTATTAAGCAAAACAAACAACAACAACAAAAAAAAAACACAAAGATTTAATTTACTGATGTAACAGAAAAGCCCAGGAATAGCATGGACTCTGTTATAGGCTAGATTTTAGGGCTTAAACATAATGTTGTCAGGACTTGATGTCTGCTTGTCTTAGCTCAGCTCTGTTCTTTTTATGTCTTCATTTTCTGGTTCCATGTCTTGGTCAGAAGGTTGCAGCAGCTCCAATTGTACATCTTCTCAGATTCATGCCCAGGAAGAAGAATGAATACACTGCTTCAACAGGTCAAATCAAAGCCCCAGCATTGAGTCTTCTTAGTTATAGTTGCCCTGACTTGGCGCATGCTCATCCCAAAACCAATCACTGTTCCTGGGGGAATTTGATGGCCCTTATTGCTCTGGACTAAAACAAATGTCTTACTCAGGGTCAAGTGTAGAGTCAGTTCCCGTGAACTGAATGTGTAGAGGGGTGGATGTGTAGAGGGCTGTTTTCTGACATTGGATGGAATAGAGGCCAGGCAACCCAGAACAGGGACACCCATATCAGGGTCCTAGTGTAATGTCAGACACAGTCATTTCCTCTTCCCAAAGTCCTGGTTGATGCTGGTGGTGCCACTTGCTACCCTGTCACCTGCACTTGAAGTCTTTCTTCTTCATCACCCTACTCAGTCTTCCCCCATGTCATTGTGGCTCTCTTCCACTTGGCTCTCCATCTCTGTCTCTTTTTCTTTCTTCTGTGAAAGAATCCTGGCTTCTGAGTCAGGCTTCAGAGTTTGAATAATGATGATGAGTCACCTTCTAACCTCGAGACATTAGGCCCACTTCACCTTCATGATCTTCTCTCCTTTATGTCATCTGGGTAGCAGACACATCATAGCTACTTTGAAGGTCTGCTGAGAGGGTTAAATGAGCTGCTGCTTGTAAAGCTTCCGCCACTGTGACTGGGATATGGTAGCTTCTCATTAAGAGTTCATTTCCTCTTTTCCTACTCTCCTCCCTTTTTTGCTATAAACTATCTCTGAGCTTTGCTATAATTACCTCTGAGCTGATCTCTCAACTTTGGTCTTTCTCAGATTTTAATCTACTTGGCAAAATCTTGTCAAACCAGCCCTTTTTAAATGCCTGATTCAACATGTCATCCCATTGGTGGAAAGCCATCACGCCCTATTTCCTACTTCATCAGACTTAAACTTTCCACTTGGACTATGCATCACATCTCTTGCCCTTGGAACTTGGACTGGAGATTAGAAAAACATCATCATCATGGATGATAAAGACCTTATATATTCACAAACGTTATTGAAATATCATCACAACTCTGTGATGTCCATATCATCATGCCCATCTTCTAGGTAAAGAAACAGAGGATCACATGGGGGAAGGGGCAAACCTAAGATAATATGGTTAGCTGGTAGCTATCAAAGCAAGGATTTAGATCTAGGTCTCAGAGCTTCTATCATGTTGTCTACTGATCAACTAAAATGATTCACCCAGGTGACATGGCTTCTTCAAGACCACCCACCAAGATTTTTTACCCAAATCAATTGACCAGGAGCTCCCATCTATTTCAACTAAGCCTCAGCTCCTCTCTGCACATGAAGCAATCCCTGTATACACTTTGTACCCAGCTCAAAGACTTGTGAAAAGCATTAGCTGTTCCAGTGCCAGGATCAATGGGAGCTGCTTACATTCTTTGAGGACAATCATGCTTGGCTTCCTGCCTTCTTTCCATATAATTTTTAATAAATCAGTAATATCTCTGCAAGCACTGCAGACCTCCAGACCAAGAAAGCTGGAATTGTTTAAGAGAGCATTAATTTCCTTTGAGCTGGGATTACAGGCCGTCTAGAACTTCTTAATGACTGGCCACACTGCCTTTTTGAAGCATTTGTGTATTTGCCAACTCAGAGTTAGAGATACACTAAAAATTCCAGATTGGCCTTTGTGGAAATTAGGGTCTTCTGGAAGTCGATTAGTGACAGGCTCCCAGGCCTTGCTGTTTGTTTGGTGAGGCTTGCTGATGCCTGGGTTCAGAGATGTGTTCTTCTCACATCTTACTTTTTTATTTTTATGGGTTTTAGTAACTGAAACTTTTTAATATTCTTTCAATCTCACCACTTTGGTGGCAATATAATCAAGCTCAAACTTTGTGTTGTTTTATTTTTTAACTTCTTTTTTCTTGGACTGGACTGGTGGAAAGAGTACTCGATGATAAAGTAGGTTCAGGGCTGACCTACCTGGTGGTAGGTTTTTGGATAAGACACAGCAACTCTGGACCTCAATTTCTTGATGAGAATTGGACTAATGATTCCCAATATGTTTCCAATTCGGATATTCTGTAAACCAAGGAGATTTACATCTCATTTCATAGTTTCCATGGAATAGGAGGATTGAAATGGCAACATACCCTTCTCGATATCTGCTTAAGACCCTAAATTGAACTCTGATGAAACCATATTGGGAATCTTTCAATGGCCCCTTCTCCATGTAGGAGAGGTAAAGAATGCTACATAAGGGTGAAAATTTCTATTTGAGTTTTTACTTCCTCTGATTTCAGAAGTTTCTGGTCAACTGCATTTGTTTTTTTACTGTGAAAATAATTTTGTGAGAAAATGTAACCAGTGCAATTACACTGAACTTTTATAAGATGAAATGTTAATAAAATGGATGTTTAACCAATAAAATACTTGATGCCAAATTAAATGTGCCTGAAGGGAATTCTGTTTTGGAGCAAACTCCATGAGAAACAGGATGAAAAAGAAAATAATATTTTTGAGCAACTATATGAATTTCCCTAGAAAAAAATATGCAAATTGCAACCTCTTTGGCTTGCCTAAAGGGAATATAGCATCACAGCCAAAGATGCGATTTCTGTGATGTGATTCAAAAGATGTGAATTCACAAAAAATGTGTATTATGAAGACTGAAATCTGTCCTTGTCTGGAAGTCTTTGGGCTTCAGTTTCCTGTTGGGGCCAATAACACTGTTTTCCCCATAAGGTTGTGTGAGGGTTGCATTTATGTGGGGAAGGCATTTAGTAGCATCTCAGGCACAGGATATGTTCAGAATACATCAGCAATCATTATTAGAGTCAAAGACTTTGCAATGAAAATCATTCTTGAAGGGTTGTGCGTTCAAAGCCCTACCTTGGGTACAAAGATTTTTGCCCATTATTCTGAGGAAGAAGCTAGGGTCTTGAACTGTTGAAGGACTTTGCCAGGGCCACCCACTGGTCTGCGATGGGATGCAATGTTAGGGTTTAGCACCCAGGAGCTACGGATTGCACACTTGCTGCTTCTTAGTATAGCACCAAAGTGATGATTATCCAGAACTTCCAGGAAGCCACATTCTGGTTAATTTAATCTTCTGGTAAGTCAACAAAAACCTTTTCCCGGAATGGCCGGGAAAGTAGATTGAGATAATTTACTTCAAAAAGCTTAGGGTTAGCCTACTTATTGTACCTGCTGTCAGTGCTTGTTCCCGCTCCTTTTGGGTCTGGATTCCTTCAATCTAGAATTCCCAGCTGGGTCCACCCAGCCCCACATGGGCCCTTCCTGCCCATTTCTTCAGCTTCATCAGTCGCCTCTCCCTACTTTGCATCTGAAGCTCAAGACAGCTAACTACCTCGACTTGCCAGTGTATTCCTTAAACTCCTGCTGGAATGCCTTTCCCTTCCTGGGGAATGGACTTGTCACTTCCTTTGAGAAGCCTCCTCTGCCTCCTTCATGAGGCTATTTGCATCCCCACCCTTACCTCCACCCTCTCACATCATCTTGTAAACCACTGTTTCAATTTGCTAAAGCTGCTGGAATGCAATACATCAGAAATGGATGGGCTTTTACAAAAGGGATTTATTAAGTTGCAAGTTACATTTCTAAGGCAGTGAAAATTGTGGAGGGCCAGGAGCAATCAATCAGGCCCAAACAGGGAAGGTCCCCACAACATTGGGGTGGAATGTCCCCAAGAGTTAAACAATAACCAGTGTTAGGGAACTGAGGGAACGGGATGTGTTTTGGCAACAGCTAACAGCATTCTTCTGCTTCTATGATACCTTTGCTTGTTAGCAACTGCAAAACCACAACATGATTTTAGCCTTTATAAGCACACCTTGAAAACCTCTGGGGGCTGCTCTCTGAATCTTCCTTCTTGGAAGTTTCTGAGGCAGTTGCCGGCCGGCTAATAAAGACTCCAAATTGGCTTGCAGTTTTGAATTATGTGGTCTCTCTTTCGATGCGCCCCACAACAAAAATGTCTAGATTATGACACCAATGAAAGGTTACCTTCTCAGAGGAAAGTCTGTTGGCATCCAGGGTTCCTCTGTCACATGTGAAGGCACACGGCAATGCCTGCTGGACCTTTTCTCTGAAATGTCTCTGTGGGCGTTTTCTTTCTCTTAGCTCCTCTCGGCTCTGTGAGCGCCCTTAAAGAACTCCCGTAAAGGATTATGACCCGCCTTGAATTGGGCAAGTCACATCTCCATGGAAATGACCTAAAAGCGTTCCACCCACAAAAGGTCTGCCCCCACAAGAGTGGACTGAAAATAACATAGCTTTTCTGGGGTTCATTACAGATTCAAACCACTCCAACCTCTATTATAGCACTTGCTATATGGACTGGTGAATTAAAAAACAATAAATCCATCTCTCCTATTAGTCAGACCCCTTCTTGAGGATAGCAACCAGGCCTTCTTCTTCTGCTCTCCTGGCTCAAGAAATGCCCACAAAGGTGAATATCAATTTGACAATGAGACTCTCATATTTTTCCTTTATTTCATTTTTTTCTTTGAAAATAAATTTTTAAAATTTAAATTAAAATATAATATGCATGCAAAAAGTACATATATTGTAAGTATACAGCTCAATGAATTTTTGCAAGTTGGGCATAGCTGTACAATCTATGCCCAGATTATTGCCAATCCCCAAGAAGCCAGGCTCATGTCCTTCCCATCCTTATTCCATCTCCCTTCACCCCCAGGAAGCCACTATCCAGACTTTGGGCTATGATTATTTTACCTATATATATTTTTATACTAATGGGATCACAGAATACTTTTTCCTGTCTGGTTTCTTTCACTCAGTGTTATGTTGTGGGATCTCTGAGATTTTAATGGTGGGTCTAAAAGTCACAGGATACAGTTTTGAAAGCATCCTAATCTCAAGCCTTTCTTTCACGAATCTCTGAAATCAGGCAAAGAGTAAATGGTAGAATATGAGGTAAAATTACTTGACTAAGTATCACAGAAAAAATGCAGTTTCTAACCCAAATTTTGTCACTATTAGTGACTGCATTTTTTTCCTTTGTTAAAAGATGTATATCAAAAATTCCAAGAATAACTTCTTACACAATGGAAATAGAATATATAACTTTCAAGAACACAAAAGGGACCAATTAAATAATTTAAAAAACAGTGATTATCCATAAAAGGCAGAAAAAGAGAAAAAAATGAAACAAAAACTAAAAAAAAAAAGCAAAAAACAAATAATGGTTGTAGAAATAAGCCCAAATAGAAGAATAATTACAATAAAGTTTATTAAATAGCAGAGATAGGATTGAAAAAATCCAGCTCTGTGCTATTTACCAGGGACAACTGAAAATATAATGCTACATAGAAGTCAAAAGTAAAGGAATAGGAAAAAATATACTACACAAACATTTGTTTGCCTTTACATCCCATGTCCGATATATTATCAAATCCTGGAAGGTCTACCTTTCAGTAAACATCCTTTACCACCTCTGCCACTGCTACCCTTGTTCAAGTCATTATCATCTCTCATCTGGCTTATTGCTGTAACCTCCCAACTAATCTTTGTACGTCCACTCTTACCCCTCTAGTTTAAATCTTCATGTAGTAGCCAGAGTGACACTGCTCAAGTATAAGTCAAATCATGTCACTGCTCAAAACCCCTTTAGTTGTTTCCTATGGCATTCAAAATAATATACAAACACTCATCATGCTTTTAAAGCGTATATATTCTGGCCCTTTGCTTACCTTTTGACATCCTTTCATATGACCTCCCAATCAATCAATGGACTCCAGACCCACTGCATCTTGGGGAAGGAGAAACTCTATCCCTAAGGAGGGACAGAAAATCATCCTGGGCTCAGATTCTCAGAGATTTCCTGCTGCTCAGGGAGAAGCAAGACTGATGAGAAAGCCCCCTCCTGAGACCCAAGGATACAGGGCTGCCTAAGAATGAGTTGAACTCAGAACAAGAGAGCACCCCCTCCTCCCTCCCATAACCAGGCTAGGAAGCACCAAGAGACAACAACAATCTACCATGGAAGGATGCGAAAGAGCATGGAGAGAGACACTCCCTGAGGAAGGGGTGCTCAGAAACGTCCTGAGGAGGAGTGGTAAAACAGGAATATTGTGAAGAACATTCTGACAAACCAATCCCACCCTAAGCACAACACAACACTAGAGAAATTTTAATTTGGTGATGCGTTGAAGATAACCATAGTTAATACAAAATCCAAACTCAATTCAAAGCTTGATTAGATTGAATCAACCTCCCTGTACCATATAAACAGTCTAGTCAAAGAAGTATACCAATTTCCAAGCAGAAATACTATCTTCTTCAATCTCTATAATGCTGAACATGATGTCCAGAATCCATTTTAAAGATGAGACACACACATAAAGCTATAAGAAAAATCTACTCTCAAGAGATGAAGCAATATAACCAGACTAAAAGGTGATCCAGATTTTGGAATCATCAGAGAGGGGATTGAAAATAACTATGATTAATATGTTAGAATAAACACGAATGTAGGCTATTAGAAACTACCCAAACTAAAACATGAAGAAATAGAGAGAGGGAAGGAAGATTTTTGGGCTACCAAGATGGCAGCATAAGAGGCTCCCGGGTTCCAATCTCCCTAAGGATTTTTGAAGAATTAGAAAAAACTGGCAGAGTAATCATCCTCAGAGCTCCCCAAAACAGTCAAAGGGCTGCAGCAACTGCCTGAGCACTGAATCAAAAAAGCACAGCTTTAAAAGGAGAGGAGAGGGCGGTGTGACGGTGGATCAGAGGGCAGAATTCTCGCCTGCTGTACCAGAGATCTGGGTTCGATTCTTGGTGACTGTATATAAAAAAAAAAAAAAGAAGAAAGGAGAGCTTGGGGCACCCTTGCTGGCCTTTTCCTCACGCACTCTACAGTGTGGTGTGAAGCAGGCCTGCACCTTTGATGGGGCTCCCTGAACCTGGTCTGAACAGTCAAGAGTTTCTCTCTCTGAAGGGCACATGGTGAGCAAGGTGTCATCTGCCAGCTTTCTCTCCTGGTTTTCTGTTTCACGAAGCCCCCCAGGAGGCATTTTCCTTCTTCATCTCCAAAGGTCGCTGGCTTGTGGGCTCCCTGCTTCTCGTGGCTATGTCATTCTTCTGTGCTCTCTCTGAATCTCTCATTCTCCAAAATGTTTCCTCTTTTATAGGACTCCAGTAAACCAATCAAGACCCATCCAAATGGGTGGAGACACATCTCCCCTAATTCAGCTCAACAGCCCCTCTTGATTGGGACACATCTCCAGGGAGATGATCTAATTACAGACTCAAACATACAGTATTGAATAAGGATTATTCTGCCATTTCTAAATGGGATTTTGATTAAAACATGGCTTTTCTAGGGTCCATACATCCTTTCAAACCAGCACAAGCTTAGAGAGAAAAGCCCTGGAGTAGCTAAGAGAGGACCCACAGGACACAAAGAGGAAGCCACTGGAACAAGAAGCTGAAAGCAACAAAACCTAGGAAAAAAAGACCACCAGACACTGGTCATGTGCCTTTCCATGTGAGAGAGGTGTCCCAAATGCCAGCAGCCTTTCTTCAGAAAAGGTATCCTCTTGTTGATGCCTTAATTTGGACATCTTCATGCCCTTAGAATTGTAAGTTGTAAGCTAATAAATCCCCATTGTTAAATGCCAGTCCATTTCTGGTATATTGCATATCAGCAGCTTTAGCAAACCAAAATAGACACCATCAAGCATACGAATATGTGCATTATGGGTGTCTCAAAAGGAAAATAAAGAAAGTGTCAGAAGTCAAATTCATATAAGTAATAGCAGAAAAGTTCCCCAATTTAGTGAAAGACATGAATATAAACATTCAAGAAACTCAACAAAGTCCAAATGGGATAAGGTCAAAGAGAACTAAGCCAACCCATGCTAATCACAGCATCAAATGTCAAAGACAAAGCAAGAATTCTGAAAGCTACAAGAGAAAAGCAATATGTCAAGCAGGAGGGAGACCTCATAAAATCAAGTGCTGATTTCTGTAAGAAACCATGATGGCAAGAAGGCAGTCGGGTGAAATATTTAGTGTTGAAAGAAAACACTTGCAGCCAAGAATTTTATATCCAGTGAGACTGTCTTTAAAAAATGATGGCGAGATTGAGATATTCCCAGAGAAACAAAAGCTGAAGGAATCCATTACTACTAGACCTGCCCTAGCAAGGTCCCTAGCAAGGCTAAAGGGAGTTCTTCAGATTGAAAGAAAAGGACACTAGACAGTAGAGGCAAGCAGCATAAAGAAATAAAAACCCTTGATAAAAATTAACCACATGAGTAGTCATATAAATCCCAGTACTAATATATTACATTTTGGTATGTAGCTCCACTTGTTACTTCTTACAGATTCTAAAATAAAAATTCACAAAATGAAATGATACATCCATGGTTTGGGAGGCACATTGTACAAAGATATAACCTTTTTAAGTTAAAAAAAAAAAAAAAGATGGGGGAGGCACAGAGGAACATAAGAACACTGTATCTGTATACTGCTGTAATTAAGCTAGTATCAAATCAAACATGAGTGTTATACGTTTATGATGCTACATTTAAACCCTATGGTAACCATAATGAAAATACATACCAAAAAAATGAGGAGGGACTCAAAATGGTTCACTATAAAAGTCAAATAAATATGAAATTAGGTTGTAATGGAAGAATTGAGGGACAAAAAAGGTATAGAACTTACAAAAACCAAATAGGAAAATGGCAGAAGATAGTCATGCATTATCAGAAGTGACTTTAAATATAAATGGATTGAACCCTCTTGTCAAAAAGCAGAGATTGGAACAATAGATAAGAGAGCATGGCCCAACTATATGCTGGGTACATGAGACTTACCTTTAATTCAAAGGCACAAGTAGGTTGAACAAGAAAGGATAGAAAAAAAATACATCATGCAAATAGTAACCAAAAGAGAGCTGGGGTATCTATACCAATAAAAAATAAAATAGACTTTAAGTCAAAAACTGTTCTCAGGGAAAATGAAAGTCACTTTTTACTGATAAAAGTGTCAGTCAAATAGGAAGAAATAATAACGATATATATATGAACCTAACAGCAGAGCCCCAAAATATATAAAGCAAATATTGACAGATTTGAAGGTAAAACTACACAGTTGTACTTTAATAGTAGGAGACTTCACTACACCACTTTCAATAATGGGTAGAACATCTAGACAGAAGAACAAATAGTAAATAGAAGACTTGAACAATGCTGTATATGCATTCAACTAGACTTAGAATGCATATGCAGAACACTTCACCCAAAAGACTACACAATTTTTTTCCAGTGCATATGGATCATTCTCCAGCACAGGCCATATGTTATGTCACAAACCAAGTCTCAATAAATTTAAAAAGATTGAAATCATACAAAGTATCCTCTTTGACTACAAGGAATGAAGCTGGAAATCAATAACAGATGGAGAACTGGAAAATTCACAAATATGGGGAAAATAACACACTCCTAAACAACCAAATGGTGAAAGAAGAAATCACAAAGAAAATTAGGATACATCTTGAGGAGAATGAAAACAAAAACACAATATAGCAACACATATGGGATGCAGCAACAGCAGTGCTGACAGGGAAATTTATTGGCCTAAATGCCTACATGTTAAAAAAGAAAGCTCTCAAATCAGAGACCTACCCTCACAATTGGACAAGCTAGAAAAAGAAGAGCAAGCTAAACCAAAAACAAACAGCATAAAGGAAATAAGTATTAGAGAGGAGATACATGAGAGACTTTAAAAATGGATCCAATGAAACAAAATTATTTCCTTGAAAAGATAAAAAAAAAAATTAACAAACCTTTAGCTTAACAAAGAAAGAAGTGAGAGGATGCAAATAGTTAATACCAGAAATGAAAGGGGAACATTTCTACTGACCCCACTGAAATAAGAATTAAAAGCAGATACCATGAACAACTGTAGGCCAACAAATTGGATAACCTACATGAAATGGAGTGACTTGAACCACACAGGTGTCTACAATGACTGAAGGAAAAATAGAAGATCTTAGCAGAACAATAACAAGTAAGAGAGAATCAATAATCAAAATCTCACAATGAAGGACAGCCCAGGACCAGATGGCATCATTAGTGAATTTTACCAAACATTCAAAGAAGAATTAACATCAACCCTGCTCAGACTTTTCAAAAAAACTGTATAGAAGGAAACACTTGTTAACTCATATTATAAGGCCAAATAACATGTGGTGGTTTGAAGCTGTATTTATCCCTAGAAAGGAATGTTCTTAAATTTAATCCATTCTTGTGGTGTGGACCCATTGTAAGTAGGACCTTTTGGCATGGCTATTTCAGTTAAGGTGTGACCACCTCATTTAAAATCAGTCTTAATGCTCTTACTGGAGTACTTTATAAATGAAATGAATTCAGAAAGAGACAGAAAGTCACAGAAACAAGAAGCTGAAAACAACAAACACAGAAGAGAAGGGAGATACCAGCAGATGTGACCTTGTGCTTTGCCATGTGAAAGAGGAGTCAAGGATCACCAGCAGCCAGCCTTCATGAAGAAAGCCTCTCCTGATGATGGCTTGATTTGAATATTTTTCTCAGCCTCAGAACTGTAAGCTAATCAGTTACCACTGTTAGGCCAACCCATTCAGGGTATCTGATTTCAGCAGCTTAGGAAACTAAAACATCACTCTAATACCAAATCCAGATAAAGATATCACAAGAAAAGAAAACTACAGGCCAATATTCCTTAAGAATGTCATGCAGAAATCCTCAACAAAACACTAGTGAACTGAATCCAATGGCACATGAAAAGAAGTGTACACTATGATTAAGTGATATTATCCCAGGAACGCAAGGATGGTTTGATATAAGAAAATTAATGCAATACACCACATTAATAGAACTAAGGGAAAACCCCACATGAACATATCAATTGATGCAGAAAAGGCGCTGGACAAAATCCAGCCCCTCTTTGTGATATAAGCATTCAAAAAACTGGGACTAGAAGGAAATTTCCTCAACATGATAAAGAGCACACATGAAAAACCCACAGCTAACATAAAGTGCCCCCTCATGCTGGTTTGAAACTGTTGTGTACTCCAGAAAAGCCATGGTCTTTAATCCTAATTCAGTATTGTTGGGTGGGATCCTTTGGGTATGACCCACCCAATTGTGGGTGGTACCTTTTGATTAGGTGGTTTCTATGGAGAAATGTCTCCACCCATTCAAAGTAAGGATGCTAAAAAGTCCTTTTTAAGAGGGAACCATTTTGGAAAGAGCTTTAGAGCCCACACTGTCAGAGACCTTTGGAGATGCAGAAAGACAGGGAAGCCAATTGAAGAAGCATGTAGACAAAGCTAGCAGACATCACCATGTGCCTTCTCAGCTGAGAGAGAAACCCTGAACGTCTTGGAGTTAAGGTATCTTTCTCTAGATGCCTTAGTTTGAACATTTCTATACTCATAGAATTGTAAACCTTCAACGTAATAAATTCCGTTTCTAAAAGCTATTCCATTTCTGGTGTATTATATTCTGGCAGCTTTAGAAAACAAAACACCCCCTAAGATTAGGACAAGTGAAGAATCCTCATTGTCACCACTGTTATTTCACAGTACACTGGAAATTCTAGCCAGGACAATTAGGCAAGAAAAAGAAATAAAAGGCATTCCAAATTGGAGAAGAAGAAGTAAAACTGTCCCTATTTTCAGATAACATGATCTTATGTATAGAAAATCCTGAAAAACCAAGTACAAGGCCACTAGAGCTAATAAACAAATTAAGCAAAGTGGGGAGAGGGCTTTAAGACCAACATACAAAAATCAGTGGTGATTCTACACTTTATTCATGAACAATCTTAAGAGAAAATCATGAAAAAAAATCACATTTACAATAGGAACTAAAAGAATCAAATTTCTAGGGATATATTTAACCAAGGATATAAGGGACTTATACATGGAAAAATATCAAAAATTGCTGAAATAAATGAAAGAATACCTAAATAAATGGAAGGTCATTCTAGGATCACAGCTGGGATACTAAGTATTGCTAATGAGTCAATTCTTCCCAAAGCAATTTGAAGATCCAATGCAATCCCAATCAAAATTTAAACAGCCTTCTTTGCAGAACTTGAAAACCCAATTCTCAAATTTATATAGAGGGGTAATAGCCAACACAATCTTGAGAAAGAAAAACAGAGTTGCTGGACTAACATTTCCTAATTTTAAAACTTATTACAAAGCTACAGTTTTCAAGACAGCATACATAGTACTGGCGCAAGGACAGACATAGACCATTGGATTCGAATTGAGACTTCAGAAATAAACCTGATTTATTTTTGACAATGCTGATTGATTTTTGACAAGGGTGCCAAGTCCATTCAAGGGGGAAAGAAAATTTCTTTACAAATGATACTGGGAAAACTGGATACCCATGCACAAAAGAATAAGGTGGACTCCCAAAAATGAACTCAAAATGGATCATAAACCTAAATATAGGAAACAAAACTATAAAACTCCCAGAAGGAAACATAGGGAAACATCTTTAGATTCTTGTGTTAGTCAATGGCCTCTTTGCTTTATACCAAAAGCATAAGCAACAAAGAGAAAAAATAGATAATGAATTCATCAAAATTAAAAACTGTTGGACATCAAAAGACTTCACTAAGAAAGAAAAGGACAACCTATATAATGGAAGAAAATATAGGGAACCATGTATCCAATAAGTATATATAAAGAACTTCTACAACTCAACAAAAAAACAAACCACCCCACTAAAAAATGGACAAAAGACTTGAGTAGACATTTCTCCAAAGTCATACAATTGTCCAATAAGCACATGAAAAGATGTTATTGGGGAAATGCAATTTAAAGCCATAATGGAATACCATTTCACATCCCCTAGAATGATTACTATTTAAAAAAATAGAAAGTAACAAGTGTTGATGAGAATATTGAGAAATAGAAACACTTTTACATTGGTGGGGTTGTAAATGGTAGATGCATTATGGAAAACAATTTATCAGTTCCTCAGAAATTTAAGTATAGAATTACCGTATGACTTGGTAACCCCTCTTCTAAGTGTATACCCCCAAAGTATTGAAAGTAGGTACTCGAACAGGTATCTGTATACCAGTATTTATAGTGGCATTATCCACAATTGCTAAAAGGTAGAATCAACCAGGTCTCCATCAACTGATGAATGAATAAACAAAATGTGGTATATACATACAACGGAATATTATTCATTCATAAAAAGGTATGAAGTTCCAATACATGCAATAAAATGGATGAACCCTGAAGGCCTTATGTTGAGTGAAATAGACCAGATAGAAATGGATAAATATTGTATGATCTCTCCTACCTAAAATAACTAGAATATAGGCTTTAGTAGCTGATTGTGTGATGGTAGCAGAACATTGAAAGTGTGATTAACACCATTGAATTGTATATTTTAAAGTGTTTAAATTTGGAAATTTTAGGTTGCATATATGATACCAGATTAAAAATTAAAAATTAAAAAATATAGAACTATAAAATACAGTATGAACCCTAAACTGTGAACTTTAGTTAATAGTATAATTACAATGAAATTCATTCATCGATGGTAACAAACTTTCCACACTACTGTACAACGTTAATACTAGGGAAAACTGCATGTGTGGGGATAGTATATGGGGACTCGATACTTTCTGCATGATTTTTCTGAAAACCTACAACTGCTCTAATAAGGTAAATGAAAAGATGGAAGAAGTTCTGTGACATGCTATAACATGGAAGAACCAGAAAACATTATGCTCAGTGAAATAAGCAAGAGAGTACAAATATTGTGTGATATCATTTATATGAGATAGTTAGAAATAGAAAATTTGCAGAGACAGAAATTAGAGTCTACCAGGGGATGGAAGGAGGGGGAAGAAGGAGTGTATGTTTCATGGATATAGAGTGTTCCTAAATAAAATTCATAAAAAGATGTTTTTAAAGTAAAATGTGTAACTGAGGGGGGAAAACAGACCCAGATGTGACCCATACAATAGAGGTATCAGATGCAAACTTAAAAGCATTTGATTAACATTGTCATGAACATAGATGACAAGATAAAAAATTTCATCAGAAAACTGCAAACTATAAAATAATCAAATGAAAATTTTATAAATGAAAAATATGATTAAGAGCAGAATAGATTGGTTTAATGTCAAACTAGACTCAGGATTAGTGATCTGGAAGATGTCAGTAGAAAGTGTGCATTTGAAGCATAGAGAGTAAGAAAAGATAGAAAGAACAGAAAGGAATGGGAGAGATATATGGGACATGGGGGGAAGGGATGTATATTTGGAAACCCAGAAAGGAATGAGAGAATGAGGCAGCAGCAGTATTTCATGTGATAAAAGTTGAGAATTTTCTAAATCGGATTGAAAATTAAATTATATTTAAGAAACATTATGAAAGTCAAGCAGAATAAGTAAAAAGAAAAATATATCTAAAGCCATCATGGAAAAAATGCCTGAAAAACAATAACAAAGAGAAAAAATTTTAAAGTTGCCAAAAAAGCAGAGAACTCATATTCTTTAATAGAGCATTAATTAGGCTGGCAGCTTGATGGTTGACTTTTTAACAGAAAAGACAAAAACCAGAAGAAAATGGAACCGCATTTAAAAGCACTATTAGAAAATAACTACCAACATTGAATTCTGTATCTAGGAAAAATATCCTTGAAATATGAAAGCAAAAATGGAAGCAACCAAATGCCCATCAACAGGTGACTAGATAAATAAAATGTGGCCTATCCATGCAACGGAATGCTGCTAATACATGCAACCACACAGGTGGATCTCAAAAACATCAAGTTAAGAGCAAGAAATCAGACACAAAAATACTGCATACGATATGATTCCACTTTTACATGAAATTTTAGAAAATGAAAGAATCATAGTGACAGAAAATTTATGGTTGCAAATTTGTGCAGCCTATGTGGTTGCATGCACACCCATAAAGGGTTAAGTGAGAACTTTCTGGGGTGATCGAAGTGTTCTTAAACTTGATAGTGTTGATGGTTGTGCAACAGTCCACACTTACCAAAGCTCACTGAATTGTACATTTATTAGAGATTAATTTTATCTTATATAAATTTATTCCTCAATAATTCTGTAAAAATAATTTTTCTCAAGTCAAAATTCAAGAAATTATACAATTATAATAGTGAAATAAAACCTTTAGGTCTTGAAATTTTTATGAAAATATATTACTCTAGAAAATTAAAATATTTTAAGGATGAAAATTAAGTTTGATAACTGGGGGGTGGGTAGGAATGATGACAAAAGAAAAACATTTCTTTTTTTTTCTTTTTTTTTTTTAATTTGCATATGGGCAGGAGGCACCAGGGATGGAACTCCAGACCTCCAGCACGGCAGGTCGGAGCTCTGCCTGCTGAGCCACGGCAGCCGCCCGAAAAACATTTCTTGACCAAAAAAAAAATGTTGAAAGAAGCAATGACCAACAAACCTACACTAAAATAAATATTAAGAGGAATTCCTCAGGCAGAAGAAACAGAATCCCAGAAGAGCATGGTGAAATTCAGAAATGAATAAAGGGTAGTGGGTATGGTAGTTGTGTGAGTAAATAAAAGTGAATATGTTTATTGTTGTCAATAAATGAATATTGACAACAATAATTATAATGTCTATGGTGTTCAAAAGTGTATGTAGAATTAAAATATGTGACAATAATTCAAAAGGCAGGAGGAGATTAATGGGGTTAATGTGTTTCAAATTCCTTTTATTAACTAGGAAGTGGTAAAAATACAAATTTATGTTAGACTCTATCAAGTTCAACATGTGTGTTGTAATGTCTAGAGTAACTACTAAAATAGAGTAAAAGAATGTACATCAAAGAGGCTTAGAGAGGCGGGAACAGAATAATAAAATCTTTGATTAAGCAAAGAAAGAAAAGAAAGAGGAATATAGAATAGGTGGAACAAAATTAGCAAAAAATAAAAAGGTAAAATTCTTGATTTCAACAAACTATACCAGTAATGATATTAAATGTTGATGAGCTAAATGTGCCAATTAATAGCATAAATTGTCAGAGAGGATAAAAATAAATAGTTCTGGGTCACGGTGGCTCAGCAGGTAGGAATGCTTGCCTGCGATGCCAGAGGACCCGGGTTCGTTTCCCAGTGCCTGCCCATGTAAAAAATAATAATAAATAAATAAATAAATAGTTCTCAGTGATATCCTGCTTATAAGAGGCATGTGTTACATGCAAAAAAAGTGAAATAGAAAGTAAAAGAATGGAAAAGTTTTACCATGCAGCACTAATCATAAAAAAAGCAAGTGTAGTTACATTATTATCAGACAAAGTAGACATCAAGATAAGAAGCATTGCTAAAGATAAAAAGGTTTTATAAAAGCATCAATTCACCAGTAAGACATAGCAATTCTAAATTTATATGAATTCTTAATCAGGTAGCTTCCTCATTTTCCAAAAAAAAGGAGAAATAAAGAAATTTACAATCATGATGGGAAAGTTTAGCAAATTTCTTGCAGTAATTGATAGACCACCCAGAGAAAAATTCAGTAAAAATGTAGAAGAGTTGAATAACAAAAATAAAAAATTGGATATGACTGATAGAAATGAGACATTATACTCTACAAACACAAAATATACACACTTTCAAGTGCACAGAATTGATCTTATGTTGGTTCATAAGGAATTCCTGACAAATTTCTAAAGATTGACAGCAAACTGTGCTATCTGACCACAGCAGAATTCATTTAGAATGCAAGATCAGAAAGACAACTTGAAAATCCAAAAATTTCAGGAAATGAAGCAATATTCTTTGAAACATCAAAAAGAATTTTAATGAAACTTCGAAAATCTAAATAATAAAAATGAACATCAAAATTTGTGGATACAGTCAAAGGTATATTTTGGAGGTGATTCATAACCTTTACACACACAAACGTTTGAAAAGAAGAGAAGTTGCAAATCTAAGCATCTGTAACGGATGTTTCTCTGCCCAGATCCTGTCCAGGAATCAAGCACTCATTCCCTTAGTTGTTGGGATGCTGGCAGCTGACAGCTCTCCGTTGAGTCCGCTTTGGGGAATTGCCCTTGGTTGGAGAGACCCAACTTGCCCAAGGCCACATTCAATAAATGGTTGATAGGGGGATCGAGGGCTGAACCCCTTGTCTCAGCTGTTACCCATCTCCAGTGCTTGACCCTTTGGGATTGGCGGGGCCCTTCTGGGGATGCTGCTCAACTTCTCCTTCTCCCAATCCTGCTGTCTTCACTCCCCCACAGAGATTTATTCCGTGAGCACCACCCCACACTTTCTGTACCCAAATCTCTGTCTTAGAGTTTATTTCCAGGAAAACTTCCCTGTAGAAGAATCCATCTAAATAATTTAGAAGAACAGAAAAATAAGCCCAAATAATGTAAAAGGAAGGAAATAATATAGGAGAGAGTGGTAATTATTAAAATAGAAAATAAATGTACAGTCGAATCAACAAAAATAATCCTTGAATGTTGACTGCATTCCCTTTTCTTGTGGTGGGACCTTTGGTGAGCCTCTTGGGCTTTTTGAGCCTTGGTTTTCTCATCTGCAAGGTGGGCTACTTGCCCTCCAGGGCTATTGCGAGGTACCCAGCCTAACGCTGGGCTCTTCCTGGCTTCTGGGGCACTCATGGACCAGCGCAGAAAGACATGATCTGGAGGCTCATGAGATGGAAGGAGGATGCAACCCAATGTTCAACAACTGCCAACCCTCTTCTAAAGTGTAGAGGACAGAGCTCTCATTCCAAGTAACAGAAACCTTGCAGGTTTGCTCAAGTATCAACGGGAGATTTACTGAGATGACTGGGGGTAGGGGAATATCTCATGTAAACTGCAGACAAGACAGTACCAACTCTCAAAATGGAACTAGCAGGGGGTCTTAACCTAGAAGTTATGGATTCTTAAGGACTCAGGTGGTCCACGTTGTTAGATGAGAAAAAATTACACCTTTAGTTTTATTAATCTTGAATTTAAATTGGGCATTTCCTTTATTTATTAAACAACAAATCATTGTAGTAGTTCCCATGAATGTGTCACTAACAGAAATCATAGATATTTTCACATCACATGATTTCTACAGAAATTCAAAATATCATTGACACTCACCGCTACCTTGAAATTGGGCTCTTATTAGACCTGATGCAAGATTATGTCTTTTAATGTTTTAATAAAACCACACATGCATTACTAATTCCACACATTTGTTTCGTAATGTTTTGATAATGGTATTTCAACATAATTGTCTTCCTTGGTAATCCTCTGGATTTTATCTTATGCAACCAGAAAACTTTTCTGAGAAGCGTCCCTAGGCTTCCCAGGCTGGCAAGGGGCCCATAACACCCCAAAACGGAAGCACCCTTGGAGAATATCTGTCTTCTCGGCAGGTGGACTTCATATCCTC
>PVIY010035224.1:0-26494 GCA_004026745.1 Myrmecophaga tridactyla
TCATCTGGAAGGGCACATGGCGAACACAGCGTCATCTGCTAGCTTCTTCTCCTGCTTCCGGTTTCATGAAGCTCCCCAGGAGGCATTTTCCTTCTTCATCTCCAAAGGTCACTGGCTAGTGGACTCTGCTTCTCATGGCTATGTCATTCTGCTCTGCTCTCTCTGAATCACTTTCGTTCTCCAAAATGTTTCCTCTTTTATAGGACTCCAGAAACTTATCAAGACCCACCCAAATGGGTGGAGACATGTCATCACCTAATCCAGTTTAACAACCACTCTTGATTAAATCCCATCTCCAGGGAGATGATCTGATTACAGTTTCAAACATACAGTATTGAATAGGGATTATTTTGCCTTTATGAAATGGGATTTAGATTAAAACACGGCTTTTCTAGGGGACATACATCCTTTCAAACCGGCACAGGCACCTATGTGAATATGCTCCTATGAATTAGGTGTTGGGTATATGGAGATGAATCAGACATGTTAACTTCATTCTACTAATCCTTGATCTTTCATCCCTGATATTTGCAATATGTACATGTGTATATAATCATATAGAATTATATCAGACAATATGAAAGATACTTGATAGTTCACTTAATCCCCACCTCACACTGACATAGTGGGATGGTATTAAGCTATCCATCTTACAAATGAGGAAGCTGAGGCTCAGTGGGTTAAAGTGTCCATACAGCTAGTCAACAGCAAACTAAGGATCTGAAATCTGAAATCCAGGCTCACTTAATCTGATGTACTGGTTATCCTTCTTAAACTTCTGCAACAAGCAATCATTAGTGTAAAGTCGCTGAGCAAGGTGGGTTCATGCGTTATTTTCATATGGAGCTATGCAATCCTGGGCAAGTGATGACTGACTGAGCCTCTTTCTTGACTTCTTCATATGTAGAATGAAGAAAATAATATCTGCTCTGCCCCCCATATCGCACTGTGATGAACCTCTAATCAACATCATGTAAATTGTAAGGTTTTATCCAAACGTAGCCTGCATTACTTATTGAAAGGAGCCATGGATTCTGGAGACCAAATGGGGCTTTGAATAGTGTCCATGCTAATCTATGCCTACTTATAGAGAATATCAGAAGAAACATTTATCTTGATTTGGTTCCTAGCTCAAGAAAGGCAATACCATGGATATTGGGTTAAATCCTTTTTTGCTTTTGAATAAACTATATGACCATTTCTGAAGAAAGAGGCTTGTGCATACTTCTGAGGAAAAATTAAGACATTACACCTACAATGCTATATTAAATAACTCAAAGCAGAAAACCATGAAGCTAACCTCTATGAAAGATGTTAGCAATTCTGAATATCTCATTTATATGGGACTTTCAGCTTATCTCCTGAAGAGAAAGTACAGACATAGTGCTTCCCTTCATCAACTATAATTTTTTATATATAGACATGTAAATTTATATTTCAGAGGATATTTAGTGAGCAAAGCCTATTTTGCTAGTAATTAGGTCAAATTCCCTTATCTGGCAAGTAAAAATAATTTGTTTGAATGAGAACTTTTCAATAAGGAAGAAAATGCACCAAAAGATATGGTGAAAGTCAGAAAAGGAATACAGGTTATTAGTAGGCCTTAATTTAATTTATAATAGCCTATTTCTGGGTGGGTGGGGAGTTGGTAAAAATGGTCCCGTTTCTCATTGCTGGCAATTCTGGTCAATGACCAGTATGTCTACGACATTTTCTTCTTGAAATTACAGTCAAAGTTGTAACAGAAAATCACAGAGACAATCAAATTCATACTAATGGTTGAAATGCACCATATGTCCTCTGATACCTATGCACAATAGGGTGCAGGTTTAATGACTTTCTTATTGTGCCCCTGTTGTAATTAGGTATTAAAGGACATATGGTATGTTGCCGTTGTAACAGTGAATTTCCTTGGTTTTTTTTATTGTTTTCTATCAGAAGCTTAACAGTCGTTCAGGGTAGTATTAGTGGTGAGAATTAAACCACATGTTGCTTTCATTTTTTTAAGCCTTAGAATCTCATCTTGATTAGCCTTATTAGTGTAGTGCCAAAGTAAACATCCAAATCTAATCTATTTTCAGTTAATATGGAGTAAAACACATTTGAACTGGTAAGAAATAAGTGAACACTCCTTTAGAAATATCGATTTAGGACACTATATGTAGAGATTGGAAAACCAAATAATAGCTTATTTGCCCAGAAAGTCAGCAAAGTGCGATGGTATAGAAATTTTTTAACCTTCTCCCAAACTAGTGACCATCAAGATCATTTTTTTGAAGACTACAAGTATACTATAAGAGATTTCTATATGATTAGTAAGGGATTCCATAAAAGCTTAAATACATTCACAACAAAAATCCAACTGAAAACATAAAGTCAACTAAGTCAGAGCATTAGAAGCTCTGAGTGATGTTGCTTAGTTTAGTTTGTAGAAACACAAGCAAAGATTTTTTCAAAGACCCAAGGAACATGATTTATGCAAATTTAATGTTTGAAGAAAATCTGGACCAACTTGCAAAACTATTTTTATCAGGACAAAAATACTGAGGAAACAGAAAATAAGGAGAAACTACAGTATTTCAAGTATTTACCTTACACTTAAAATGGTCTTCAGATTTATATATTTATACACACACATACCTACACACACACAAATACATACACACACATATATACACCCCACCCATATATAATCAACGAAGCATGGAGAAGTTTTAAGCTCAAATGATCCTTAGCATCTGGATGGAATGGAATGCTGCAGATTGTCAGGAAGGAAATATGCGCTGGATGCTACAGCATCCCACTTGGCCCTTACTAGCTTTCTGCCTTTCAGGTCAAGGAAAGGTAAAATCCTATCATGCAAGTTTATATTCTTAAGTCATAAGCACGGCCACACGTCCCTGTTCCAGTCAGCACGAGGGCACATTACAAGCTAGCCAGCCAGGCTTCCAAATGAGCCATGAAGATTAATAAAATACAATCTCCAGTGGATGTTGGCACCTCCCTGTCAAGCTAGCTAATGAGTACTGTGTTACTGTAAGACCCAACTGTCACATTATCTCTGGACTAATAAATGGATTCTAAGACAAATAACAATACACAACTAAAATTCAGTCTGAAAAGAGCTTTTCATTTACTTCAGACTGGTGCAGCCCCCAAGAGGCTCTCTAGTTGTCAATGCCATAAGCATTGTCACTTTTTATAGGAAGTACTCGACAAGGGCAAAGTCAGGTTAGGTGAAAGAAAATCTAGAATTGATTTTCCCAATTCTAGGTTTAAAATTAAAGCAATTATTACATTTAATTCATATGTATCTGAGCAATTTGCAATATTTAGAGAAAAATCAGTCCAACCTTCGTCTAGCAAAAATAAAGTGAGCAAAGCCTGTTATTGAGAAATAGGTTAACATTTTGAGAATTTTAAAATTTAAATAAGAATTCGTATCTTTTGGTGATGCATTTATTAAAAATAAATCTCACCTCAGGTATGAAATTCTATTGCAGTTTCTTTGTATATATGTATCTTTCTAGAATCTTTAGCAGAGGAAAGAGCCTGCACAAGGTGATATAAATATAGACATCACATTCATAATTCTATTTCCACCAATTGTAGTTTGGGCATACTTGCATTTATTCTAATTAGAGAAGCATACTATAATAACAATAACTATTACTGAATATTCACAAAAGGATCAAATTTTGTGATATGCATGATGAAGCCAGTAAAAGTTATGGCATGGAAAGTATTTCGTCTTGCTTTCAATTTCTGACCACAAAGAAAGATGAATTCTTAAGAAAGAAGGAAAGAAAGAAAGGACAGAAATAGAAACAGAGACAGAAAGAAGAAAAAAAGAAAAAAGAAAAACCATTCAGTACCTGTGTATACATTATTATTTGTTTTAACACTCCATGTTTCATAATATTACTCCTAACCTATCATTCTTAATAATACAGTGAACCTTAATTTACCCCTTTACATCAGGGAAAATATGTTCCCAAACACAAATGGTGAAGATGCTCATTTACTCACTGGCTTCTGTGAGTTTAGAACAGGAAAGAAAAAACAAGACACAAAAGAATCACCATGGTGCATCCAGCTCAACATTCTAAATTACAGAGGTAGCTTAGGACGTGCAGTAGATCAATGCTTGTTCTATTTGTCTTCAATTTCTGTTACTTTCATGTTGGGAACTGGACTCCAAAAACTTGAAATATCTTTGTTTATTCCTTTCAAGAATAGACATAATGCACTCTGTGAAGTTCCTGGCATGGGTCCTAAGGAATACTATTTCTTCCCTCCTCCCCCTCACCCCCAATCTCTTCCTCCTACCTCTTTCTAACTCCCCTGATTCTGGACTCAGCTTTCAAAGTAACTGTCTAGAAGATGCAAGTTAGTTGTTCCGAAGGTGTGCAATGCACTGTTCTCTCTGCCCCTTCCCACTCCACCAAGGCTAATGTCAAACAAGATGTTTCCAAAGATGTTTAATAACTAAAAGATTAAGTCTCCATTCCAGCACTGCAGCCATTCCACAGAATTCTAGTACAGTTGAACAAAAAAATGAGATCCTGTAAATGTTAGCTACTACTATTACCATTACTGTATTATCATTAGTAGTAAATTATCTAGAAATTTACTATGGATTTTATTTTTTCCAGCCTATGTTACCTCTGGAAGTGATGAGCTCCTAAGGTTTTCCTTCTATTTGAAGTAGTGCTTCCCTTTTATTTGTTCCTTGTATTTCCTATAGACCTTGCAGACAAAAAGTTCTAAACCCTGTTTGTTAGGTAAGTTGGCTGCTTCTAATTTAAACCATTTTCAAGCTCCAAAGACTATTTTCTCATTCTCATACTTGGATTTAGTGAGCAAGCTCATCCCCACTTTATCATTTTTTCATAGTTTTGGACACGTAGAGTATATATTACACTACTGTTGTTAATAGCTGCACGTGGGCACATTTCATGATTGTCAAAGCTTTTCCTATATAAACAAATAATTTTTAAATATGAAGACAAACTTGTGAGGTAGATATTACGATTGTTCACATGAGGAGATTAAATATTATGAAGTAAGTGGCCTGCCAAAATGTAACGGCTTAACTGAAACTCAGGTCCTCCGAGTTCAGCATTATACCCCTTCCTCTTCTATTAGTTGAATCCATATCCAGTCCAACCCATTTTTGGAGGGAAAAGCTTTTATCTTTTCCAGGCTCCAAAACAGTTCCAACCTTCTTGATCTCTCCTCACACAGCAGTCCTTTCCCCTACTCACACACAATTTCAATCATTTTCATTATCTTATTAGGCTTTCTCCATAATGCAGTTTTTGAGGTATATTTATCTAACAGATGTAGACACTTGATATCTTTACACAAAGAAAAGGGGAATGCTGAAAGAAAAAGTTAGGAGAGGGTGGCCAAAAATGAGGGGAAAAAATTACGTCAGACAAACTTCACTTCTGCATAAATGTTCCCTATACTTATCTCTCCTGCTACTATTACAGCTAGGATCTACGCAGAGATCAGAGATCAGAAACGAGTCCCTCAAAAGCCACACATTTTGAGAACACTCCAGTCAGCGGTCTAGAAAAGAGCAAGGTAGAATCCTTCAGACCTTCCTTCCATGTAGGATGCAGAATGTCAACAACAAAGACAAGAATTAAGATCCATGTCCAGGCACTTTACACGTATTATTTTATTTAATCCTCACAGTAATATGAAGCTAAGTATCAGGATCATTCTAATTTTACAGACGCAAAAACTGAGGCTGAGCAAGTTATGTAACTCAACTCAGGTCACACCCTTAAATTGCTCCAGTTAAGTCAAGACTGGGCTGTCAGACCCCGGGAAGAGTGATAATCTGCCACCAAAATGAAACCTCCACTTGAGCATTTACTTCATGAGGTGTTTCCTGAGGACAGGATTGTGGACAATATTTGACACTCTCCCTTTTACAAACCAGCCATCCCCAGAAGCCCCAGAGAACCACCCTGACAGATTCAAGGCTCTGTTTAGGGCGCTGAAGACATACAGTGAGGCAGCAGTCACCTAATCTCTGCGGCATGCTGAGAGAACTCCTGTGACTCACTCGTGGGTGCCATCTAGAAGAGCTGCCTCAGAAAGACTTTTTCCCTCTTCCACCCAGTTCTAAGAGATGCATTGCGGTGTGTTCCAGGCCGGAAAGGAAGATTTGCAGTAAATTATACGCGTCAGTAACATTTGTGGGCTCTTTGTCAGGGTACAGGACTCCAAATGGCTGAGCCAAATGCCTGAATTAATTGGGGAGGACGCTATTAGCTCTCACTAAGCAGGGTCTTGTAGGCAATGTGGGAAAAACACACTGACTGTCTTTGTTGTATCTTCTTTGTGTAGAAATGCTTTTCCAGCCGAGTCAATTTCACGCCAGCTTTGTGTGCCTGGAACTTTTAAAAAATGCACTTTCAGAAAAAAAAAAAAAAGAAAGAACATGTCCAGGAATAAAAAATGAGAAATTTATATCTTCAGAATATGTAGATTTGAGATTTGTTTTAGGGAAAAAAAATGCACAAGCTCTACTGAGCATCTGTAACGATGATATATCTACACATTATATGGCCAGCTATCTTTAGTTTGTTTTTATATCCTGTGGAGTGTGACATCTGTGCAAAAATTATGAACTGACTCATATACACGAGGTGCTTATTCAGAGTTTGAAAAATGGGCCTATTCTTCCACAGTCCAATTATTTATGCAGAAATTAGAAAGAAACTTTAAAATCTTGGACTCTTTTTCTTAATTTATTTGTGTGTGACTCTAGTCGGCCTGATCAAGCAGAAACCATCCGTAACAAGGGTGAAGGTTTTTCTAAGTGGGTTAATTATATTTATTTTCATGGCCACCAAACCCTCATTTGCTTTTTATAAATTACTCAGGGCAAAGGGCTAATCTCTGTGATCACTCTCAAGCTACATATAACAGCTCAACCTTTCATTTGAAGTGGATCTTTTCTATTACAACCCTTTTATGAACCACCTGTAAAAGGAAAGGAGGCTATATCTACGTGGAGATATAGATATATGCATATAAAAATTTATAACTATTCCCTAATCACTCAAACGTGTAGGCTAAGCATCACTTATGATTACTACACAGATACTATTATACAAAGAAGTACATTTATGTGGAAAACTAAAGAAAGCTTTTATTATAAGAATAAATGCTCACTGATCCTTTAACTATCCTATTAACGCCCCAATAAGGAGGGTCATTCATCTTTGTCAGTCCATACTTAAGCCTTCTTAAGTGTGTCTACAGGCAACCAGGAGAGATTCGATGACTCTCTCTCCCTCTTTGCTACCCTGGCATGAAATTCTCTACCCTCTTCTCTACTCTCCCTGTTCCTCTGCTTCTAAATAAGTCCTCAATCAGTATTTCAGTATTGGAATGGAAAGGTAATCTTTAGTTTATTAAAAGAGAATCCTGTGCAAATGGCTTGTTTGTTAAAATCCATTTTCACCCCAACCACGGCGAGGGACAGGAGTTGTAGGATTCACACCTTCAGAAAATTCACCTTCTTATCAATTAATCTCTGAAAGCTGAATCCAAGACAGAGGGCGTGAAAGAGGGATAGTAGAAAGAGAAGAAGGGAGGAAGACAACTAATTTTCCATGAGCACCTATTATGTGCCAGGCACTCTACAAAGTACATGAATACATATTATTGTAAGGGATAAAAGATGATCTTCCCAGTTTCTTAGGTTTTTGAAGTCCAGTTTGCAACAGAAAAATAATAGGAAACAAAAAAAAAAATACGAGCTTGGAGTCAATTTTCTTCTCTTCTTTAGGGACACCCTATTTGAGAGCAGACATGCACTTCTCAGGGACAGGGACCGTTCCTCCAGGATCTTGTGGCTACTGTGGGGAGGCCAAGGTCAAACACTTGTGTTCCCTAGCATTTGAGTGAGCAGGGCAGGCTTTACAAATTAAAAGACAACTGCCCCTGATCTGTGTTAAAGAAATCAGTAAGCACCATCCTCACCCACAAATTGTAACTCTGTCACACATCATCCTACCAGTACAGTTTTGTTTTTGTGTTCCACAACCTCCCTTTTAAATCTACAGGTACCATCTGTCAGTCCATAGTCCAGTCAGAATTAGTGGCAATGGTAGGGTCCTTTAGGATATGAGCCATGAGCCTGGAATCTGGCCTAGGGAATGAGTTTAGGGACAGGGTAGAAGGGAGGAAAGAACTGAAGAGAAATTGATGTGTGGGTGACTGGGAGCAGAGGGAAAAAGGTAGATATTTGGTCCATACTGGTGAGCTGTCTACATTTTGCTGAAGTCCTATTTGAAGCAACTGAAAATATATAATTATACAAATATCCTTTCATCAGTTGTAACAAATACAAGGTGTTCATGTGGGTGGGGTAAAGGGACTCTAATATCTGCATGATTTTTTCTATAAATCAATAACTTCTCTAATAAAAAAAGATTATATTTTTAAAAAACACTGAAAAACTAAGGCCATGTCAGTCGGTATCTTTATAAATTCTATTGGCTGTTTTGACTTTTAAAAAGTATCATAATCACACAAATTCAGCCCCTACACCCTCGCCAAAGAAAACTGTTTCTTGAAACCATAGATGCTTGGCTCTCATCTGCTATCTCATCTGCTGCTGAGAAGAATATGATTTTTGCTTGTTGGAGAATCCCAAGAAGCAAGATTGTCAAGGAGTGGGCAGTAATGGATTATGAAACAAGACTCTGCTATTGCTTTTAAAAATTTTATCTTCTATCAATAGGTTTTCGGGTCACTAAAACTAAGAAAAAAGCAAGCCACAGAGACAAGGTCCCTTTAATATTGTTGCAAGGCTGACATTATCATTGTTAATAATGCTTCTGTTAGGGGCGCACTGGGCACTGTGACATTCCAGTTTCCCCCTCACGCCCCCCACGCGCTCCGCTGGACGCCGGCCTCTCAGACTGTAGTTAAACGTCTATGATGAAGCCCTCTCGGTTTATTGTTAATTAACTTTAAGTCTAGATTCCCTCCACATACAACTTAAAATACAAATTGAGTGCACTTTGAACATAAAGTCTTTGAACGTTCCTCACTAATTGTTTAAATGAAGTGTGGATTTTGTCTCTAGCAGTTGGTTTCACTTTAACTTCTGGACAAATTGAAAACTTTTTTTTTTTTTTCGGCAAAACTCCATTCCTCTTTGTAGTCTTAATTTTCTACCACAGGGACTGTTTAATAAGCAGTTTGCAGGTAGGAAGGAAAGACCCGATGACCCAATATTCTGTTTTCTCAAATGATTAGACAGAAATTAGTCAAGAAAAAGAGAAAACTGGAGTATGATTGGTTACAAATATCTCAGAGCAATTCCCTGAAGTCGTCAAGAGAGCAATGAGAGAAGAGTTGTTGCTACAATTGATTTTAGGCGGAAGCCAGTTTCATTTCCTAAAAAAATCTTTTGTATATTTATTTAGTAATTGGTCATGAAATAATGCTTTAGACAGGCATTTTAGAAAGCATACCTCCTATTTAATAAATCTGAGACTTTGATAATTATTAATGCACAAACACCAGCCGAGAGATGCTTTATTCCCCATGTCACGGTACAGCTATTAATGATACTCAAAGGAATGAAAATTACCATTTCGGAAGTGTCCAAAGCAGTAAACTGGTAAACAAGCCTGCAGTTAGAACTGTGGATGATGTGAATCAACAAGGGTGAAAAGATTTGGTTACTCTGTGTATTAGTGTTAATAGGAATAGATTATAGAGGAATATTTGTGATGTGACCTTCCTGCACTAATTGAAATAGTATTCAGAGTCAGCATCGGAGTAATCAAGTTAAACACGGAATCATAAATCATCATGAAAAGTGCTGTCACAACTTCCCCGTTAATGCCCTGTGCTGCTGGGCAGCCTCGAGAAAATATCTGCTATGCCGATCTTTAGGTTAATAGGAACAGAAATGGCATTTAAAGACTATTTGGATCAAATCTGCTCTGAGGTTGAAAGTGTTCCTCTGTTAATTTACTGGTAATATGAAGTGATGTAGTTAGGGTTAGAAGGAGCACAGCTGAGCCCCTTATAGCAAAACAAAGGGCTGTGGGAGTTTCTTCTAATATTTATTTAATTGCTTTAGGGTACAATGCTAATCAGTTTTAATATACATGTGTAGTTTCCTTTGTTTCTCAGATATAAAACAGTTGGCAAGGTGATCAAATGGGAATAGTTAACTATATAGCTTGAGGTGATGCATTTGACTGCAGCACCCTTATATTTGACAAACAGAGAAAGGTTTTATTGTGTATACATGGAAATATTTCTGACAAGTTAAACTATTGTGTGTCCTAGAGAAAGAATAAGAATTTACTAGCAATATTTTTCTTACAAGCATTTTTCTATTGATTTAATAGAGTCAAACTAACAGGTTTAAGAAAAATCACAGAGGAATTTGTTAAGAAATGATATTATACTATTGCCAGTAAAGCCCACCCCTGTCTCACGGCAGAGAAAGCTTGTGCTAATTTAATCAGTTGCTCATCAGATCATGTAGACAATACGATGTATGATGCTAAGGAGTAACATGCTGGTTTATTATCATTTGCTTCAAATGCTATAAATTAATAGAAATTCCAACAGGTATCTGATAATAGAGTCTTTTCAAAGGTACCATATTGTACCTTAAATCTGAAAACATCTATCCAATTTAAATAACGCATTTCTGTTTGGTAAATAATCCCAGAAGAAAATTCTTTCCTGATTGTCATTCATATGGGTAGGCAGCAAAAGGAGGAAAGGGTTACTCACCTGTAATTAAAACAGGACATTTTGAGGTTATATTACTGAATTTTGAATGACCTTACAGTTTATCTAGAGTAGACAGATCAGCCTTATAGAAAAATCTGGGATTGTTTTGCAACTTTATTATGTTAGATCCTTCCTCTCGGGAGAAGAATTTTGACTTTTGCAATGCTTCCAGTTACTCAAGCACCATTTGAAGGATCATGGCACTGGCAAGTTGCAGAGCCGGTAGCCTACCTTGTCCCAGCCTCATTTAACTGATGAGACTCGCTGAAGCCCAAGGGCGAAGCAGCTTGCCCAAATTCTCACAGGTAGCCAGGGTTCACAACATTAAGGAATTCTTCAGTGTGATGGTCCCTAAAACAGCAACCCTAAAAATTTTCATTTTAGATCCTTAAAGAAAAAGTTTGTCTAATAGATGATACTTTGCTTCTTTTAATATGCAGTGTTTTAAAACATTTCTACCTTTGACAGTTTGACAATATTTAGTGAGAACTTTCTGTCCATACTCTTAGTAGCTGATCAATTACTGCCAGTTGAAAGAGTACTGTATGTTTTCATGCAAATTAGTGAGACTCAGAAGTGATTTCTACAATGAAATGATTAAAATGCTGCCTAATAAACTATGGTAACCCCTTTTAAGAAACAGATACCCTGTTAGAGGAATGGTATTTAAATGGAGTGTTAGTCGTGGTACCATAGGCTGATGATCTCTTTGCATTACTGTCTCTAAAAATAAATTGGATTCGTTGTCATAATGCAGTGAATTATCTGACCTTTGACGAGGAAGCTGCTTCTACATCACGAAAACAGAGTGAGGAAAAGGAAGGAGGAATCTTTATCCTGCATAGGAGATTTTATCTTCCACCTTCCTTCCTTTACCACTGGAGATAACACCAATTAGACACAGTTGCTGACCTTAGGGATATACTCCTAGAATGGCAGGGTGAGATGTGACCTGAAGTACCTTTTTTAGAGACATAGATTAGTGGTAGGTAGGGACTCCAATCAAGTCTCCCATCTCCAATTCCTGTGCCCTGAGCTGCTTCACCCAAGTGCTCCAAATGGCCTGTGGAACAGAGGGCAATCTCATCCCAGTCTGATCCATAGCCCTGGAAGTGGCTGGACAGGGAAGGAGGGATGCCAGAGAAGGTCCCCATGTATCCGAGTCTAGTTCTACCAACTAACTACTCAGAGGAAGTTAGGCCCAGCTGCGGTCAGCTAACACATTCACCCATTCACAGTGGAAAGGAGCTTCCTAAGAGAAGAATCTGAACTGGAAAGGCAAACGAAAATTTTCCTCTCATTGGCAGCTAGTGATTTGGAGTTTCTCATCATTTGGGGGCAGGTGATCCTCATGGTGTAATACCAATTAATGTATAAAGCAATCAACACATGTTTTTAAAGCATTTGTTCTTACTTATTGCTATCTGTTCTCTCCTGGAAACTGCAGGCTGTTTGCAGTTTTGATTTTCTTCCTCATTAACATTTGTAATGACTTATCATAGAACCTGGCCCACAGTAAATACTCTAGAAATTCTTCTTAATTAAAAAAAATTCAAGTCTATTATATTATATGCCTAGTCTGTAGTCATTATTCTGCTTTTAAAGTTTTTGTTCATACAGTTTTAAAACATGGGGTTTTAAGTAGAAGTGTGAAAGAAAATGACATCTACATAGAGATGTACTTCAGCATAACAATTCCACATCTGACACTAATTTTAAAATCTTTTCTCCCAAATGCCCGCTCACTACCTGTGCTTTATAGGCCAACCTGCCATCCATGAGCATCGCTGCATGTCTCCTCCACTTGAAGAGCCCCAGGAGCATAATATAGTCAGTGGGAGTGCAGGACAGAGAAAATATACACTGCTTTGCACATAACCTAAAAATCAAGGCATAAAAGAGGGAAAATAAATCAGGGAGCCCCAATTGGCCTTTGCATGCATAATTCATCAGCAGAAATAAGTACCCAAAATGTTTTACCAGTGAGTGTAGGACATGTTACTTTCTTTTTCATTAATATCTAAATCATAGCTACAGACAATTTCAATATAAATAATTTAAGCTGTACAAATATCAACTTGTTGATTTTAAGGGTACGTTTATTGCCTTAAAAGTATAGTTCATCCAGTTTTAAAGATGAAGCGTAAAACTGAAAATAATGCAAATCAGGTAGGTCCTTTTACAAATAGCTGAAAGATAATCAAAATGTCATGGCCTAAGATTGTGAACGGCATTCACATTTATTGAGCACCCACAGTGTTTTTATCATTATAGTAAACATTTTCATATGCATTATCTCATTTAATCTTCCCAACACACTCAAGAGATAGGGGCTCTTATCTCTATTTACAAGTGAGGATATTGAACTTTAAAGAGATAGAATAACTCTCCCAGGTTACACAGATATTAAACAGCAGAGTCATGATTTGACCCTAGGTTTCTTTGATCTAAAACCAAGCTCCTTTTGTTACCCCATGTTGCTTCTCTACTTGAATCAACAATTGTTTATAAAATAAATTAAACTGTATTCTTGAGAATAGATGTATAAATATATGTACCCAAACTATTAGGTTGTAGAGTAAATGTCCTGACAAAATTACAAGGCCCAAATTTGGGCTCCATTAGCTACTTCTTCCCTCTTGCCTCAGTGCAGATTCTCTATAAATGTTCCACCAGCTCTTTGAGAATATTTGATCACTTTATAGTTCTTTCCGGCAGGAGAAAGGGTTGTTTAGTCAAAATCAGCCATTATGATATTTGGGGTGATGAGGTGGTGGGAGGGTTGGGGGAACTTTGCAGGATGTCTGAAGGAACCGCGTGCATTCAGAGACTTGCATGGTAGTAAGGGATGAGGGAAAAGAATAGAGTCAATAAACACAGAGGGGGGAAATGTAGGACACAGAGTTTTAGGGTTTATCCCTCACAAAAGTCTGAAATATCACCTATTTTCACAGAGGTCCTGAAAACACATTTCAGGGCTTTTCTCCCTTGGAAAGTACCCTCCCCGGGATGCCTCCTATAGATTAGGAAAGGAGGAAGGAGAAAAGTTTACTTGACCTTTCTCATTTTGAGCTGGGACCTCCAGGCACAAATTGTTCACCTGCATATAAATGCTCCGCCCTGCCCCTGGATACAGATCAGCCAGCTGAGCCCTGACAACCCCCAACCCCACGATAAAAAGGGAATATTTTGATTAATAATTTCAGGCAAATTAATCCCAAACGACAGAAAGATATGTATGATAGTAATGTGTTATACAGGTTATGGTTTTGAAGATTTGAATATGCCCTCCTGCAGAGAAAATTGCTACTATAAAATTCACTGTAATTCCATTTTATCTGATGATCTTGGGAAAAATCTATAGCAAAACTACAGCTGAGATTTAATACATTACATGAAGATGTGCTAAGCAGGTATTATTGGTATGAATGCCATGCATAATTACATTGAGAGAACAAAAAATATATACTTAAACTATTACATATTTTTCATATCCTAGTTTTATCCCATAATTAATTTTAATCCCTCAAAAATTCAGAAATGCAACTATTCAATTAATGAAATAAGTCCATTCATAGCAACATTGTCAGTTTTACAATAGTCTCCCGGCCTTTTTTCTCAAGATAGTGTCTCTATATTCACATTTTGAGCCTACAACTTCTATACATGAAAGAACGTAATTGAATTCTTTTAGTGTTTTGATTGTGACATAATGATCAGATTCATTTTTTTTTGAGACGTTGTCCTACACTAAATCCTTAAAGATTTTAAAATTAAATGTTCAATTCTAAAATGCTAAGCAGGCTTATTTTAGTTGAGATGCAGAAAATAAAGCTTAAAATATGAATTAATAAAATTCTAGCCCATATATTACCCTGCTAGGAATGAAAGGAGTGCTACAAGAGAAAGATAAATCTAATTTAACATTGTAACTCTTTTAATAATAAAAATATATAGATTCAAAAATCTCTCTCAGTGACCCTGTCTTGCACAGTATAATTCCCTAAAACTTCTAAGTCACTCAATGATAAGAGGCTGATCTAAACGCTTCCACTGCATTAATCAAATACCAGGTCTAATTAAAAGAGCCATGCACAAAGCTTTTTCAAAATGTTGCTCAGGTATTGCAATAATTTCTGATCACCCAAGCCTGGAAGACAAATAATTAGAGCTGCCAGAGCATTCTGATGAGTGATGTCAGCATCTCCAAGTGACCTTCCCTCCACTAATTAATTTTCATCTTAAGAAAAGAGACCCTGTTGTTGCACATTATTAATTGAGTTCACTAAAAGATGCGCCTGATTAATTTTTGTTGATAATACTTGTCATTCTAGGCAGCGGCTGTAATCATTCTATTGGGTTTTATTTTTTTAACTTGATCTAAGTCCTTTGCAATGTGACTGATATATCTGATACAAAATATCATGCATAAGGGCATATCCTATAATGTGTCTGGGCTATTTTTCATTGCCATTGTTTGCCGTCTTCATTGCTGAGGTAAAATGAAATGTCAGAATGGAGTTTTTTGAGCTGTTGGAAACTGCGTAGGTGTCATTTCACTTTGCCCTCAGAGGTTAGTGAGGCCGCTAATTCCCAAGACCCCAAAGGAGATCACTTCAGCCACCTCCTGGGTTTTATGGTAAAACATCCCATCATGAGAGAACACACTGCATTTGTCTCGCAGGAGTTCTTCATTGCATTTCTGTAACCACCACGACTTCGTCCGACTTCCTTTGTCCTCAGAGTGGGTTATTCTTCTAAGTAATTCCAGCCTTCTGACCCTGTATGACAGGCAGTAACTAAGGCCTGAACTTGGATTGTTGCCCTGTCGTTCATAGACTATTAGGATTAGAAAAAATAATTATACAGCTTTATTAAAGTATTTATTTCATTAGCCTAAAATTGCATAGGAAAGTCAGTCACACATATAATGAACATAAGCTGTACTCTAATACTGGAGCATTCACATGTCATTGAATTTCAGGACCTCTATTAAAATCATAGCTTGTTTTCGGTGGGACCTTCTAAATGTAGAGTTAATTTCTTAGGAGAATCTTGTGCTTCAGTTTCTAAGTGAAGATATTTTATTTGTGCTGGGAAAATGAACTCACAAGGCTTCTTAGATTTTAAAGGGATCCTGCTACGTAACTTTTGATAAATTAGTCTAAGTAAACAAAAAATAAATTTCATTTTGTGGATATATGTGCTTAACAATTAAGAGAAAAGATGCTTAATGTAGTGTGATTTTGTGTGTGGGGTGGGGGGTGCCAAGATACTGAATCTGAAAGGCAAAATTAGATTCTGCCATCCATACTTGACAACACTGCTGTATGCTATTTGCCTAGAAGTTTAAAGGAATTCATAAATACAGTATAGCAGGAAAACTAACAAAATGAAGTCACCTCATTCTCTTTGGGGCAGCCTTCCCCTCTTCTGTTGTGAGCCTGTTATCCTGTTTCCAGTAGGCAAATGCGAGATGGCTCTAAATCATCACAGATCTAAAATCTAATAAAGTTGTCCTATCATTTAAGCCAAATTCACACCCTTCTGGGAACAGTCTTCAGTGGAGGGAAACATGGCAATGGTTCTCTATTTAGTAGCATTCAGGTTCATTACTATTAATTATTAACAATAATGGCATTTTAAAATATTTACCAGTAGTTAGGCCCTTTGTACATCTTCCCTTAAATTTGGAAGGAGAGATTCAATACCTTGTCATTCCCAAGAAAACAGGGGTTGAAAACTCTTAAGATTTGGGGGAAAGATGGTTCTTATATTAGCTGAAAGACATATTCATAATTCAAAACCCAGCCTGTATGGACATAGCCTGATATATCATGAGATTCCCCAGAAATGTTTTATTATCACAATCCTATAGAACTGAAAAGTACTTCAGATATCACCTGTCCAATCCCAACATTTTAGATACGAAGAAACTGATTCTCAAAGCATTTTGATTAATTGAATTCAACATGATTTAATCCTTTGTTATGCAAAGAAAATGAATAGAAAGAACAATGATAAACACTAACTCGTATTTAGTTACCACATCTTTGTTTATAGACATGAGCAGCCTGAATTCCTCAAGAGACATTGCACAGTTGTTTTAAAGCATTGTTCTGGTATCTGTGTGTATCACTTCATATGTATATCTCAGTGTTGATGTCTTTTTTTACAACAAGGTAGTAAAGAACCATACCTGGCTATTCCGCTTGTATCTATTCAGAGTATTGCCTTTTTTTTTTTAAGCCAGGAGGTTAATAAACAGAAGAAAAACAAGAGAAACGGAAATGGAGAAGAAAAAAGAGAGGAAAGGAAAAGGAGGGAGGAAATGAGGCATTTTTTTCTCTCACTATGCTTTTAAATTTAATGGGCAAATCTAGGAAAACTTGCCACAATATGACAATTTGTGGGCAAGTGTAATTTCTTTCCTACATGAAATTGATCTCAAATATTAAACAAATAGGAAAAAATAAAACCGGAAGCATTTTATGTTATTGTATTCCTTATAAACTGACTTTGCTTGTGTAACTTCTACAAGGTAGAGTTTCACTGAGATCCAGGCACTTCTTGGTGATTGATCTCAATAAATGATGGTGCATTTCCAAAACAAAACAAATGGCCCCTGTCAGCACATGATTTTTACCAGCAGGAAAAAAAAAATGCCATCTTTCTGAATTTGAAGAAAGCATAATGAACTTGAGGGGACAATATTTTGGACTTTAGGGAAGGAAAGAAAGACGGGGTCCAGGATATTTTCCTAAGAACCAGGAAGGGGAGGACAGGGTAGAATCTGAGGCTCTGCTCTGAAACAAGGTCAGGATGGCTGAAAGAACGACGAGACTTAGGCAGGGTCATCTTCTGAATGATGTGATTTAAATCGATATGCAGAGATCATCTCCAGCTAATATATCTGACATTAATTTTCTAATCGGATTTCGTCCATAGACTGTCAGCACTCCTTTCAAAAATAATCATCAATATTTTACTTGGATGCATGTATCATAATATTTTTACTTTCTTTTGTGATTTTATTCATGTTTTTAATAATATTGTGTTCTAGCAATTATATATTATCAAAATATAAACTGACTAAAGAGGTTCTCCAAATTTAAAGTCTGAATTTTACCTGTATCATCCCTCCTTATAGCCAGTAGAATCTTTATTTTGTACAAAATAATTATATAGGGTAGGTGTCAATGAATAACATGTGCATCTATCCCAGCTAATCAACTTCCGTTTTCAGCACAATTTACATTGGCAGAGCTGTCCTCATTCCAAGAAATGTTTGTTCAACGAATGAATGAATTTAATCTGTAGCCACAATATGTGTGAACATGGCATCTCCAGATACACTAAGGCATTCACGTCACTATTAGAATGTGAAGAATGCGATAGCAGTAGGCTCAGAGGATTACATATAAAGTCCACAGTTCTATTAATTTTGAGAAGCATGTGGCCAAAGAAATGCTTTGTGCAATTTGGAATCAAATAATCTTTGGTTAAAATCCTCTTCTTTGTTAGACAAATTACTTCAATTCTCTAAGACTCAATTTACATATGAGTAAAATACAAATACACCTCACAGTCCCCTCATAGGGTTGAAGGGAAATAAACAAAATAAGCAATACAAATGCATCCGACCCAGTGCCTAACACATCTCAGAAGCACAATAAATATTTTGCCCTCAGCCTAGATTGATTAGTCCACTTAATTCATGGGGACATCGACTATTCTAGCACTCGAACATCCCTAACTTTGCTTCTCATGTTGCTCTTCTCTCTCAAGTGAAGAAAATATGGAAAAATGCTAAATTCTCTGGAACCAGTGCTGGACCCAACCAAGTGGGCCTACTGGTCAATCTAGAGAATGTGATTTCCAAGATTGGTCAATGTGGCATGATGGTGGTGGGGTCACAGAGATGGAGGGAAAATTCTAAACCCTTGCTCCAGTTCAAAACTTGTTAAAGGCTTTGAAATAATGGTACGTGAAATATCACATACTTAGCAAGTATAAGAAGGGTTTCTTGGAGATTTTCAGACAGAAATGGAGTAGGAAAAAGAAAGCAATTGACAGTGAAATCTAAAGTAACAATTTCACTGATTTTCAAGCCTGATTTGGAAAAAAAGTTTTAAAACTTAAAAGGCTGACAAGCATCATGATCTATGGTAGTTTAACTTCTTAAATGGAGTTCCACAGACCTTACTAGTTATTGACAAATCTCTCATAATTTAATTTTTTAAGAGGAGTGCCTGACCCAAGGGTTTTGAAATATCTTTTCATGCGACCTAAAAGGCACCTTCAGCCTAGCCTCTTTTAAAGATAACTGACAGAAAGTTAGCTTTGGCTAGGGGCCACATCACCATAAGTTTTGACCTTGAGTGAGCTCCAATTTCTAGTAGTATTTGAATAAGTGACTTTTAGGTGAAAGTAAGGGGTCAAGAGATAAAATACCAAAGTTATCAAGATTGATTTTTATTATTTCTCTCTCATTAATTGCCTGTGCACTACCCCTTCCCCTCCAATTTAATACCTTCTGAAAACTTCGTTCATTTGTAGGTCATTAACAGTAATTTTAATGGAGGTCATGTCCTGTTATAACAAATTCCAAAGACTTGTCTGAAGCAAAGTGATATAGTAGAAGAGCTCTGGGCTGAGAGTAAGAACACAGGGATTCCCATCCTGGTTCTGCCACTAACTAACCGCCGCTCATCTTTTCCTTAGATGAGATGATGATAATCAGCTCTCCAACCTCACAGTGTCTTTGCATGGGTTCAATAAGTTCTTGCCTGTGAAAGCACATAGGAAGCTGTAAAGTATTGCACACACATAAATCATTACACTAATTAAATTATGTTTTTGATTTATGGGTCTTGAAAATTTAAGGATCAAATATTGTGTCAGTAAATGACTCTTGGAAATAATTTCATTTTAGAGATACATTCAAATAAAAATATTTGTATGGAATTTAGGCTATAAAAATCCTGACTGTGCTTCTTAAAATAATATTTCATAAAATTAACCCCATATTACTATAAGAGCCTCCAAAAGGTCATGCTGCATCTACCATGCCCACTTAGAGGTTATTTCAAGTGTTGCCAGAATGAGCTCTTTAAACAATGTCACATCATGTCCCTCCTCCATTTCAAACTGTCCAAGATGCTTACAACAGCCAGGAAGACATATGTAACATGATCAGGTCCCCTGTTAACTTTCTGACTTCATCGACTAATATGTTAGCATCTTCATACTGACTGTTCTCTGCCTGGAACAGAGTCATTTCTCCCAGACATGACTAACTCGTGACTTCTAATTCTTTACTTAGATGCTAACTTCTCAATTAGACTTATCCTGACCACCCTACTTAAAACCGTATCACTTATCCACACCTTCAAAAAGCTTGCTCTGCTCTAATTTTTAAAGCACATCTCACCCTCTAACATATTACATAATTTAAATATCTATTATGGTCATTTTTTGCCTCCACCCACTATAATGTACATTCTACCAAGGAAAGGATTTCATCTGTTTTGTTCACTGAGATATCCCAAGTACTCTGAAAAGTGTCTGGACTGTATGGCAATTGCTCAAAAGCTTATTTGTTAAAAGAATAAATGATATAATGAAGGTATCACATACCCTTTTGTCGATAGATGTGCTGACTTCTCAGGCCCATTTGTGACCAACCACAAGCATTTATAGAATATGTGCATCCAGCAAGAGGTGAGAAATGGAGTTTTAAAAAGAAAATGAAGCCATCCAGCTCATCTAGATACAAAACCCATGACCTTGGAATCTCTTTGTATATTATTTAACCAGCGGTGTTAATGGGATTTTTTTCTTTGTCCTAGGACTATAGAATATCACAACATTAATCTCTTAGTAAATTTGCATAAAATTTGCAAATATAATGTCATGATCTGTAAAACCAAAATCAAAATCTAATGCAGCAATTTCATTGACTTAATCTTCCAGAATTCTATCAAGAAAGTAATCAGATTTTCTTACCATTATTTGTTCTTTTTAAAACCCTTATGGCTCATTGTTCCACTATCTCTAGAGGTTGATTAGCAATCTCCTCCCCTCTTATTTTTTATTCTAATATTTCAGTTGAAATTAAACTAGTGTCTAAAACTACCTGAATCTGTCATCTTTTAAGCCCATAAGATATTGCCTTCCAATTTATCTTTATCAATCATGAGTTAGGAGCTGGTGCTTTAAAACACAAGCTGTATTAGTTCAGTAAGTCTAGCACCCTACTGCTAGGTCATCTTACACAGACGGGTAAGTTAGTTTACCTGCAACTAGGATTGTATCAATGCCTCCTTTCATTAGCTCAGTGATTTCAGTAACAGTAAATGTGATCTTTGGTTTATAGTCCCTAATATCAGTCTTCCTTTCTAATTCATGGTCATGTACCAAAATTATGGTTCTGTCCCCAAATTTCCAATGTGAAGCCAAAACATTGTACATCAAGGTGAAAGCGAAGCAAGAGAGCCAGGATAAGCTTACCAATGGAACTGTAATTCTTCAAAGGACCTCGGCACATCACATTAGAACCATTAGTAATGGTGGACCTCTGAATAATGCCACACAAGGCTATGAAATCCATTTATGCAGTCATTGCTGTGTGACAGAAATTTGTTTAATTCAGACACCAATAACTTATTTTTAAATATCTTGGCAGCATTTTTTTTTCTGTTTTGACTGATCAAGACCGACTGAGTTAATTAAATACATTTTCAGAGGATTTTCATTTTTCCTACTTCTAATCTACACCCTGAAATTCCTCCTGTGTCTCTTTTGTTTTCACTAACTGTGGTGACTCAATTCAAATGGAATGCATTCTCTGGTTTTTAGGGAACTGAAACATTTGTCAAAATTGAAATGAAAAGTAAATCTAAATCTGCCTCACTAGATGGCAATTCTATGTCATATATGAAGACAAGTGAAGTATTAAACCTCCTTAGTTTAAGTATACAGGATTTTAAAGACACTTTTTTAAAACAACACAGATTTCGCCTTTATTTCTGGTTTATAACCTGGTTTGTCTTCTCAAGTTGCAAACATGAATATACACCATCATTCAATAAATTCGTGCCCTAAAATTTCTTTATTCCTCTCATTAGTCTTTAAAAGTTTCATTATTTGCTTCCTGAGCAGAATATATTTCTCTAAAAACATTATATAGATATTATCCAGGTGTGCTAACTCCAGGGTTTTTTGGCTATTGTCCAGCGTGGGCAATTAGTTAAAATTCTCTTTTAGTTTTAACCAGATGTTATAGTCCTCATTTCCTGACCTAGAAAGCGCTTTCAAATTATTGAGAATTTTAAAATGCTTGTCCCATTCTTTTTCTTAGCTAGCTGCACCTTAGTGCTAACTTAAAATGGTCTGATATTCTGTATATACATATAATTAGTGAGATTTATATAACATTTGGAATAAATTAGCCTAAAAAATACTTTAATTATGAGAAGGTAAGTATTACTTAGCAAAGGTTCATACAGAATACAACTATTGCCTTTAAATCTTCTTTGCCATGGTTTTTAGTTGAGATTTTAATTATTGAAGAAATTGGTGCATTGATTTAGAGGCTTTTCTAAGTTTTGGATAGTTGCATCAATTAAACGAGGCTGCAATCTTTCTGAGGGTATAGGGCTTACATCCTTTTTGCATCTTATCCAGTGCTCAATGTTGCTTATGTTGTAAGTGCCCTATATATGTATTCATTTATAATAAGATATGCAGTTCTATAGTTTTATATTAGAAGAATTTTGAGAAGCAAGCACCAAATTACTTTTTAGCCCTAAAAAACATCAGCAACATTAGTCACTCATAATCGCAATAACTTTAATCTGTTTTTTTCCTGGCATTCATTTCTTGTATTGAGTTAGCTCCTCATAGACCTTTAGGGAACAAAATTAATGTCTCTGTCCTCACCCATCAATGATTACTGAACATAACCAAAAAAGTAACTACCGTAGGCCCAAGACAATTAATGGGCAAAGTCAGCTTCTTTCAATTCTGATCAGCCAGGCAAAGGATGATGAGAACAGCAACGGGTGATGGATTGGGTGGGGGAAAAGGAATAAAAGAAACATTTGAGAGGCCCAATCAACTGGTTCAGAGAAAATTCTAGAGCTGTGTGACTTGAACAACACACTTGGAGAGAAAATCTCAGCCAGAAGTTCTGCTTAACCTCCCCTGTCCCTTGCCTCAAGCAACTATTGAAACCAAATCCTTAGGCCTCTCAGACACAGCCTTTGAGTTGTTGTTGTTTCGTGTTTACATAAAAGTAAGCTCAATATTTCTTCATTAATTTTAATGGTATAACAGGAATGGCATATCTTTTGACATAAAGATTTCAAACTTACTATGCAAGCATTTTTCCATTAATCTTTAAAATATATTTGCTGGGTGAGCAGCAAACATAATCCCAGCTAACAAGATAAGAAAATAGAGAGTTGGAGATAAGGTGACTTGTTTAAAGCTGCGCAACAAATCAGGGATAGAACAAGAATCCAGCCCTCACCCCTGCTCTCGCCGGCGCACGCTCGCAGCCGCAGCAAAGAGCTCAGGCTTCAGAGTCGCGAATCACTTGATAAACGGGCCTCAGAAGAGAATTCTACAAGTGGAAAAAAATATATTATTTCATGTCAGTATTTTGAGCTGTACCCTTCGCTTGCAGAGAATCAAGCTTTTAATTATTTAGAGAATAATTACCCATTTGTGGCTTATCAAGTCCTTTTTCTTCTCTCTTGCTTCCTGCCTTTCGGCCATTTCACTGCTCATTAATATTTGCATCAGAGGCCAGCTTTGCTGCTTTGAGGTGGTTCTGGTAAAGGGATTTGGTGGGCAAAGAGATAGAAATCATTTAATATCTAAGATTTCATGACTATCTTGAATTTAACCCATCATACTAGATGAGGTGGTTGGACTCAATAACAAATGATAACGCAGTTCCTTTGTGAAGGGAAGGGCTATACCTTTTTGCCTCTTACCTGCTTATCTGTGTTTCTCCAATTCTACACCTGACGCTTATTATCACAGATAATTGAAATTTGACAGAAGATGCAATCATCTCTCTGGGGGATTTCGACAATGTTTTTGAACTCTGCATCCCCCACTTCTAGAAAAGAAACCTCAATAAATGCCTCGTGCATGTATTAAAGAATAAAGGAAAGGTATGCTTGTTCTGTATTATTTGTGGGTTGGTAGATAAAATATGGCAATCAGCATCCTGCCACCCCCCAAGGATCTTTCCTGGTTAAAGAGCTGGCGCTGGCGGTGGCGTATTAGTGAGAAGTCGTGATTGCCTCATGAATCAGAGTGAAGCCTCTCACGGGTGGCAGTTAGTTTGATCTTCGTAGTCACTCAAGGAGGATATATATCTTTTGTGATTATCACTCACAAGGATATCCTTGACAGAAAACGGAGCTGCCTCACCAAAACACAACTAAATGAAACAAACAAAAAGGCCGGAGTGACAGCAAAAGGGAGCAACAGAGACGATTGTTTTAGAATCTCCACAACTAAAATGGAGTGTGCTGGTGAACTCGCTCTGCTGCCACTCAGAGCCCTGTTTCTAGAGCTGTGCTGACTGCATCAAAACAATGCTGCTGCATAAGCAAGGGAATAAACAAAGCAAAGACCCATTAGTTCTGTTTCCATTAGACACGCAGAAGGGGAAAAAAAAATCAATAACAGGCAAACAGAAGATAAAATTGATAGGGAAGAAATGTTAATTTTAGAGCTTTAAAAAGAGATATTGCAAACAATGGCATGCAATAAAACCTGAAAACTATTTTTAAAACTTTCAAAATAATTTACATGGGGAAAAGAACTCTAGCAGGAACATATACAGCATATTAAACTTTAGTGCATTTTTAATGACTTGTCTTAAAGAAATTATGCATGAGATAGATTACACATCCCTCACCCACTTAACAAAAAGGCATATGCACAAACAAAAAACAAAACCAGGTGGCTTTTAAAAAGAAATTAAGTGTATACTTGGTGACTGATCGGGAGAAATGCTAAGTGATGTGAAGGCCCCCACAGACTGAGTTCTCTTGAAAGAAGCTAGATTGATGGCCTTTTCAGCTCAGACAGTGGGGAGATAGTTCCGACAATATCAGGCTCCACTTTCAGGAGTCCACTCTGTAAAGGCCCTCGCAGTCGGGTAAGGGAGCATGAAGAGCAGGGACTCTGGGCTCGCAAGCCCTAGGTTTGCAGCCCCAGCACCACAGCTCACCGACACTCAAAATTTGGGCAAGTGCTTCACCTGCTCATTTTTTCCTCCTTTGTAAGATAGAATTAAAATAATGCAGTTTTACCTCCCCAAATTGGAGTAAGGCCTAAGCCTTGGTATTTTTAATTTATTTTTCATTAGAGGAGTTGTGGGTGTGCAGAGCAACCATGCATGAAATACAAGGTCCGTGTATTAGTAACACCTTGCATTAGCATGGTACATTTGTCACAATTGATGAAAGCACATTTTTATAATTGTACTATTAACTACAGTTCATGGTTTAACTTGGGGTTCGCTCTTTGTGTAGTGCAGTTTTATGGATATTTTTAAAGTATTATTCTAATAACATATACAACCTAAAATTTCCCGTTAGCAGGCTCAAATATATAATTCAGTGGTGTTACTGTCACAATGCCATGCTACCATCACCACCATCCATTACCAAAACTTTTCCATCACCCCAAGTAGAAACTTCACACAATTAAGCATTAACTTCCCTTTCCTATCCCAACACCATCCTCTGTTAACCTATATTCTAGATTTTTACTCCATGAGTTTGCTTATTCTAATTATTTCATATCAGTAAGATCATACAATATTTGTCCTTTTGTGTTTGGTTTATTTCACTCAACATGTCTTCAGGTTTCATCCATATTGTCCTATGTGGCAGAACTTTTTAAGGTTGAATAATGTTCCATTGTGTATATATTTTACATTTTGTTTATCCATTCATCAGTTGGTGGATACTTAGGTTGCTTCCATCTTTTGGCATTTGTGAATAATGCTACTATGAACACTGGTGTGCAAATGTCTGTCTGAGCGTCTGCTCTCAATTCTTTTGGGTATATACCTAGATGTGGGATTGCCAGATCATATCGTAAAAAGTTAAATTCTTAACTTTCTGAGGAATCTTCAAACTGTCTTCCTCAGCAGCTGTAAACCCTGGTATTTTTAAATGCCCCAGCTTGTTATAATGTACAGCCATGGTTGCAGACCACTAGTTTAGAGAACTGGTTCTTAAACTCTGGGGAGCATCAAACAACCTGCGAGAGTTTGTTATAACACTGACAGCTGGCCCCACTCTTAAAGTTTCTGACTCGGTAGATCTGTATGTATCTACTATATGTACTCCAAAAAAATCATATTCTTAAAGTTAATTCATTTCTCTGGATATGGACCTATTTTTAGTAGGCTCTTTTGGTGAGTAGGATCTTAAAAGTTAAAATGTGACCCATCTCATACAAAGTGGGTTTTAATTTCCTACTGGAATCCTTTATAAGAGAATGAAATTAGACAAAGAGAGAAAGAAACAGAAGCAAGAAGCTGAAAGTAACAAAAATCGGAAGAGAAGGGAGAGAGCAGCAGACACTACCATGTGCCTTGCTATGAGTTAAGACGAGTTCTGGATCGCTAGCAGCCAGTCTTTGAAAAGAAAGCATTGAC
>PVIY010035225.1:0-26546 GCA_004026745.1 Myrmecophaga tridactyla
ACCACTATGTTTCTGTCCATGGTTCACTTCAAGTATATCCTGTTTGTGGTTCATTGAGCTTCTCAAATGTGCATATTCATTTCTTTGTTGTTAAATTTGGGAAGTTTTCTGCCATTATTTCTTTGAATATTTCTTCTGCCCCTTTTTCTCTTCTCATTCTGGGACTCATAATACATACAATGGTGTTCCACAAGTAAATGGTGTTCCACAAGTAAATAGAAGTGAGCTTCCATAGAATCTGCAGGGACCTTTAGTGCTAAGCAAACGCTCATGAGCTCCTCCATATTTCCCACTGTGTCATGCACAGTGGCAATGCCAATAGAATGTGAGTGTGAGCTATAAGCCACCTCCAGGACTGGTCCTTAAAAGCTTCCCATGCAGTCCTCCAGTCTTCTCTTCTCCTGCTGCAGTAACCTTAGCAGCCTCAAATCCCAGATGATGGTGCTACCAGAAGTATTTGGCATAAGTGAGAGATAAACCTTTATTGTGTCAAGACACTGGGATTTCAGGGCTGATATGTACCCTCCACCAAGCCTTGCCTAACTAATACAGTTTGTGATGCAAAATCATTGGTCCAGGAGAAATGATACCTCTGCTTCCCACATACCCGCCTCCACTTCTGTGAATTAGCTATGCAAAAGGCAATGCAGAAAGGAGAAAGCATCTCTCAACCTAAGGCTTCCTTGTTCTGTAGTCGTCAGGTAACAAGGGGCTTCCAGAAGAGCAATTATTTCCTGGCAGGCTGAAGGAGTCATTCCTCCCAGAGGTGTGTATAGGAAGCCTGCTGTGCAGGTAACCATATGGATGCAAAAGAGTCACAAGACTCAGGCTCTGCCTCCCAAGAGCTCCTAGTATTTGGGCAGGTGGGCCAGGGAGGTGGGGCACAAGGCTGCAGACAGGAGGAGCGCAGGTAAGAGAACCCTCTGGCGGGAGGTCCCCTCTGTGGAGCCCTGTGTGGCCACGTGCTCAGGGCACGGACTGATACAGCCCAGGTGATGAGGCCCCTGAGAGAAAGGACCATTTCACACTGAGGACAAAGCAATAGGATGTGTGGCGAATAGACTTGGCTTCAAATCCCACGTCCGCCACGGATAACCTTGGGCTAATGTTTAACCTTGTCTCTAAACCTCAATTTCTGCTCTGGGGAAAAAAAAAAAAAAGATGAGAAAAGTAAAACTTGCCTTTTTTTCAGAGATGGTGAGCGTTAAACATAAACATCTCTGAAAACTATAAAACGAGCATGAAACAATGTTTTTAGCTCTTTTTAGGACAAAAAGAACCTCCCCCGTCACGGGGATGATTGAGGGGGGCGCCCATCCTCCGGGGTTGCCCGGGTCTGAAACGGGGCCGACAGAGGCGGGTCCTGGCCAGGGTGACCGAAACCTGAGCCACGCTGCCTGACATCACCGGGAGGCCCCGCGCGAGCCAATCAGGAGGCTGGGAGAGCAGAAGGACAACAAGCCACCCTGGGAAGCCAGCGTGCGCTGAACCTTGCCCAGGACGGCCTGTCCCAGCGCAGGACGGGAGAAGGCGCTCCTCAGCCAAGCACCATGGCGAGCAGGCTGCGCCTGACCCTGCTGGGTGCCCTGGTGGCCGGCCTCCTGCGGCCTGGGGGAAGTGGTAAGCATCCACCCTTCCGAACTTGCTCGGCATGACTGCAGATGTGTCTCCCCAATAGGAGGCATGAAGGAAGGGGGAGGAGGCGGGGTGATGCCCTAAGAGCTCAGCCCCGGGGTGGGGGGTGTCCCCTTTCTTCTGTTAAAGGCTGGTGTGAGACAGCTGGGCTCCCCATTTTCTAGGCATGAGTATACTCAGAACCAGCTGCTTCTTTCTTTGGGTGCAAGTCAGATGGGCAGGTCAAAGAACACAGACAGATAGACACAACTAGACAAAGAGAGGAAAAGAGAGAGGAAGTGAGCACGAGAACAGAGGGAAAGACAGACAGAAGTTCAGCCTTCAACTGCCCAAGAAGCTGAGGAGAACTGGCAGGAGGGGCGGGGATGAGGGGGGTCCAACAGACAGAGGGGCCCTTCCAAGGCAGCGAAAAGAGAAAGACAAAGGAGAGTGATACCACCCACTTCAGGCCGGCCCAGGCCTGGAGAAGGAGTTACAAAATGCAAGACTGGACACACAAGGCCCTCTGGATCATCCAGGACACTGGGCTGTCCAAAAAAGAAGTCCCAGAAAGGGGAGCAAATGCAAAGCTCAGGGAGAGGGGAGAGTAGGGGGCAGCAGGCAGCACCTCCCTGGGACGGAAAACACTGGGACTTGTTTGTATGTGGGATAAAGTGAAAGTTGCAGAGTACTGAGGAGCAAACAAGGAATCCACGCCTCACAGAAGGGGCCACAATGTGGTAAGTGGTAAAAATGAGGAAAAAAAACCCACCAGAGAGTAGGGAAAGGATGACTAGGAGAAAACTAAAAGAGGCTGGTTAAGCTTAGACTAATCTGGCAGCAAGGATGCAGGCCATATGAAAGGGATAAAGGATGCAGGCAGTTGCAAACCTCTGTGCAATGAGAAGAGCTGGGGAGTGTGCAAAAATATCGATTTTCCAGGTTCCAACCTAGAATGTGGGTGGTCCATGAGGCACAATTTTTAAAACACTGGACTAAGGCTCAGATACCAGGCCTGAGGTTATGGTATAATTCCATCCTGAGAGCCAGGAAAAGAGGAGTGCAAGAAGAACAGGCATGCAGGATAAAACACTGGGACTTGTTTGTATGTGGAATAAAGTGGAAGCTGCATTTCAAAGGAAAAACTTACAGAGCAAGGCTTGGGAATGGATTGAACACAGAGAGCAATAAGGAGAGTCAGCACATAACAAGTTTGAGCCTTGTGTTAATTACCTTGGGGTAATGTAGGTGTCACTGAAAGAATGGGGTTTTGGAAGGGAGGGTAATTTGAAGAAGAAATGAAGTTAACATGTATTGAGTGCCAAGGTATACAAAACTCAGCACCAGGAGTTTTAAACATTTTTTAAAAGCAACTCTGAGAAGCAGGGTATCTTAATTCCCATTTTCCAATAGTAAGTAGTAGGTGACCAAGATGTATTTGAATTTCAAGACTGTTGATTCTGAAGCCTGTTTTTGAGTTTTAGAAATGGGGAGTTCTAAGTCGGGGGAGACATTCATCATGATGAGACAGTTGAAAATAAGGAGCTCAGGACAAAAGTCTGTACCATAAATGTCAACTTGGAGGGTCATCTTTATTACGGTGAGACTCTGAATTCTTGAATAGGAAAAAGTAGAAAGGGAAGGGCAAAGGGCCAAGAAAAGAATCTCAAGGGCCTTCCATCCTCGCAATGAAAAGAGGAAGAGGAGGTGGTGACTGAGAGACAGAGGAGGGACAATCCGAGAGGTGGGAGATAACATGGACTTAAATAACCCTGTGGAAAGGACCATAGGGGTTCTCTAATCCAGGGGCCCTTATTCTGCAAGACTCATCGGTGAGTCATGAAACCAATTTTGTGGGTTGTGACCAGCACTTAAAAAAATGAGCTAGAACAGAACCAAATAGACAAAATAGAGTAACACGTGTAGTAAGCGCTATCTCTTGAAACTTCTATTTTAGTTGAGTGTGTGCATCCTGGGACATGACAGATAATGCACTGTTTACAGTAAGTAGGTTGTGACTTTAAACAGCATCATAACTCCCACCTTTACTCCTCCAGAGAAGAGCCATAGGGTCTAGAAGAGGTGCTTTATGGTTTAACTCATGGAGGAGTCATGAGGGGAGCTAGCATTCCCCTCCCTGCTTTCTTCATGCAAGAGGGAAAGTGCGTTTTCACCCTTTTGCAGCGTGGAGATGGGTGAGGACGTGCTGGTGACCCTACAGGTGGTGGGGAAGAGTGGGTAAAGCCAGCGAAGCTCCTGTCAACATTGTGTCCTTCACTGGCTTCTAGTGTTCATTAAACGGGAACGTGCCAACAATGTCCTGGAGAGGGTCAGGAGGGCAAATTCATTTTTAGAAGAGATGAAGAAAGGAAACCTTGAGAGAGAGTGTATGGAAGAGACATGCTCATTTGAAGAGGCCCGAGAAGTCTTTGAAGACGACATACAAACGGTAAGGGTTAATGAGACAGGGATGCCAGCTCCACACCATGCCCAGTCCATTCCAAATGCCCCAAGTGGAGGCTGATCACTTGGCTCTTTCTTATTCCCATCTAATCACACTGCAGTATATCTATCTGAGATTGACAGTATATCTTTCATGCTGGGCTTCCAACTGAATTGCTCATTCTTATTTGTGCTCTCTGCAAGGGGGAGAGGGCAGCTCAGTATAAGGGGGTTTCTAGGTGGAGAGTTGGTGGAAGAGGCCCCAAAAATAAGACTTACCTTGATTAGAATTTATTTTAGTATTTGCAAAGGTATTCATACTGTCTCCTAACAAACCTGGGGAGGCACATAAACTCGTTTTATGGATGGGAAAACTGAGGGGAAAGTATGTACCCTAAATCAGTAAGGTTTATAAGAACTTTTCAAAATATTTTAAAATCAGTTGTAACCATAAAGTAAAATGTCTATTTTTAAAAGTATTCATAATTTCAGTGATTGTTTCCATTTTTATGAAATTGTATGTATATTTATGTATATACATATACAATTTTTTAACAAAATAGAATTGTAATGAAGATCCAATTTCATGTTCTACTTTTTTCCTCAGCTCCATTTCCCAAACACTTTTCCTGACTTTTTGAAAGTGTTAATTATTTTGTACTGTATGGATGCATTTACTATCCTTATATTTTGGCTAAATTATTTCTACATAGTGCTATTATGCAAATGCACACACATATATTTCTTTTCGATTATCTCCTAAGAATGGCTTCTCCAGAGAAGAATTACTGAATCAAAGGCTATGAGCAAGTCCTAGTTCCAAGCAAGGTGGACCTAGCACATTAATGCCTCTCCCACTGCAGCTATAAAACCTGGAGCAGCTATGCAAGGGCTCTGAAACGTAAATAGCAGCAAGTATGTTGAGGATAAAGGCTAGAATTCAAAGTACTATGGAACTGACAATGAGTTTACCACTTTTCCCCTCCAGTTCTCTTGCCACTTGACCTGAATCCAATTGCCATTCACAAAAGAGCTGGCACAATAATAGCAGGATACACTTTCTTTTCAAGGACCCATGCAACTTTCACCAAGATAGGCCATATCCTGCATCATAAAACAAACCTTAACAAATTTAAAATAATTGAGATCATAAACTATGTTTTCTGACTATAATGGAATTGAATGAAAAATCAATAACAGGAAAATCTCTAAGCACTTGGAAATTAAACAAGACACTGATAAACACTCCATGGGTCAAAGAGGAAGTCTCAGAAGAAATTAGAAAATATTTTGAATAAAAATTAATAAACAACATATAATATCTATAGGAAGAGCTAAAGCAGTACTTAGATGAAATTTTATAACACTAAAAGCTTATATTGAAAAAGAAGAAGGGTCTCAAATTGATCATCTAAGCTTCCACTTTAAGAAACTAGGAAAAGAGAACAATAAACCCAAAACAACCAAAAGAAGGAAATAATAAAGAGCAGAAACCAATGAAATTGAAAACAAAAACCTAAGAGAAAGTCAATAAAATTAATATTTCTAGTAAACTTACCTGACAAAAAGAGAGATAGCATGCAAATTAATATCGGAAATGAAAGACGAGATATTATTGCAGACCCTGAAGATATTAATAGAATAATTAGAGAATATCATGAACAACTCTGCACCCATAAATTTGATAACTTAGATGTAATGGGCCAATTCCTCAAAGTTGCAAACCACCAAAACACACTCAAAATGAAGAGATATCGTGAATATAATGTCTTAGTTTAAAACTTTGTGAAAAAGAAATTTTCAAGTCCAGGTGGTTTCACTGGTGAATTTTACCAAGCTTTTAAGAAAAAAAAAATCAATTTACACAATCTCTTCCCAAAAATAGAAGGAACACTTCTCTATTTTTTTTAAGTAGGACAGATACCAAAATCACATTAAGATAGTTTAAAAAAAAGAAAAATACACGACACTCTCTCTGTGAAACCAAACATAAAAATCCTGAACAAAATATTAGCAAATCTAACCCAGCAATATAATAAAAAAGAATAATATACCACAACCAAGTAGGGTTTATCCCAGGTATGCAAGCTGGTTGAATTTTTGAAAAGCAACCAATGCAACCCCCATATTAACAATTTAAAGAAGAATGATCATATTAATTGATCAGAAAAAGCACTTGACAAAATTCAATATCCATTCATGATAAAAACCTAGCAGTAGACTATAAATAGAAAGGAACTTCACCAATCTGATAAAGAAGACCTACAAGGAGCCTATAGTTAACATCATATTTAATGGTGAAAACTGAGTGTTTGCCCACTATTATTCTGAAAAGGCAGGGATATCCATTCTCAATACTTTGATTCAACATCATACTGGAAGTCCTAGCCATAAGGAAGGCCTAGCAATAAGTAAAAAAACAAAACAAAAAGACATATGATTGGAAAGGAAGAAATAAAACTATCCTTACTTGCAAACTGCATGATAACCTACATACAAAATCCCAAGAAAGTCTATAAAAAATCACCTAGAATTTTAGCAAGGTAGCAATACAAGATCAGCAAACAAAAATGTAATAATATTTCTGTTTATGAACAATGTATAGTTGGAAATCAAAATTTTTAAAAATACCATTTTGCTCCAGAGTGTGTAAAAAATACACAATTGCTCCAAAGAAAACTAAGAGCTTAGATATAAATAGAATAAAACATGTACAGGATATGTGTGCTAAAATATACAAAACGTTTATAAGAAAAAACAAAGAGGACCAAAAAAAGAAATGAAGAGACATACCATGTTCATGAGTTGAAAAACTCAACACAGGAAAGATGTCCAGTCTTCCCAATTTGATCTATAAATTTAACACAATGACAATCAAAATTCCATCAGGGTTGTTTTTGTTGACATAAACAAGCAGATTCTAAAATTCATATGGAAAGACAAAAGAACTAGAATAGGAAGGAATCAAGATAATTTTGAAAAAGAAAAGTAAAGTTGAAAGAATCACATTACCCAATTTTAAGACTTACTATAAAGCTACATTAAGCACTGTGGTATGAATGTATGATATTGATGAAGGAACAGACACATAGATCAGTGCAATAGAATGGAAAGCCCAGAGACAGACACATGCAAATATGGCCAACTGACTTTTGACAAAAGCAATTGAATGGAGAATTATCTTTTCAACAAATAATATTTGAACAATTGTATATCTGTATGCAAAAAAAATTAACCTTGACCATACAAAACTTAAACTCAAAATGGATTACAAATCTCAAGGTAAATCATAAAACCTTTAGGAGAAAATTTTCATGAATTGGGGTTAAGCAAAAAGTTGTTAGTCATGACACCAGAAGCACAATCCATAAAAGAAAAAATGGATAAACTGGACATGGATAAAACTATTGCTCAATGACAAAAAAAACAGTTAAGAGAATGAAGACAAAGTATAGACTGAGAAAAATATCTGAGAAAGATTGGTATTCAGAATATGTAAAAGAGTCTCACGACTCAACAGAAGAAGATAACTCAAATTTAGCAAGCAAAAAACGTGAACAGACTCATCACCAAAAAGGATATGTGGATGACAAATAAGCACATGAAGAAATATTCAATATCATTAGTCATTACAGAAATGCAAATTTAAAGTATGATGAAATGTCTCTACATACTTACAGAATAAAAATACTGACAATTACCATGAAGATGCAAAACAACCAGAACTCTTCATACATTGCTTGTAAGAATATAAAATGGTACAGCCACTCTATAAAACAGTTTTGACAGTTTCTTATCAAATTATATAAACTTAACATATGACTCAGCATATGTTAAGTTTATATAATTCCTGTATATTTTCCCTAGAGAAGTGAAAAGTTATGTTCACACAAAAATTTGTGCATAAATGTTTATAGCAATTCTATTCATAATTGCTCCAAACTAGAAATACCACAATAGTTTTTGTTGGGCGAATAGATAAACAAATTAGTAATCCTTGCAATGGAATACTACTCAGCAATAAAAGGAGCAAATTATTGGCATACATATAACTTGGATGAATTTCAAAGGCATTATGCTGAAAGAAAGAAGTCAATCTCACAAGGTTACATAATGCATGATTCCATTTTCTGTGACATTCTCGAAAAGTCATATAGAGACAGAGGGCAGATTATTGGTGACGTGGGTTAAGGGTGGGGGTTACAAAGAATAGGCGGGGTTGGTGGGGATAGCATGAGAAAGTTCTGGGGGTGATGGAATTGTTGTTTCCTCATTGTGGTGGAGGTCACACGAATCTGTGCACGTGTAGAAATCATAGAGTTGTACACTAAAAGTCTATTTCACTATGGGTAATTTCTTTAATAAAATTTTTAAAACACAGGAAAAAATGTTTTTAAAGGATATGATGAATATAAACTCTTTTTTTTTTAAACTTTTTATTAATTAAAAAACTTAACAAAAGAACATTAATATATCATTCCATTCTACATATACAATCATGAATATAAACTCTTGATGTCCTGTTTTAGGCTGATTATCAATGGGCACTTTTCCAGCTAACATAAAGATTATTCACCAAGCATCTGATCCTTCATTGAATCTTTGACTCAAACATCTTAATTAAAAGCCATTCCCTAGGGTGGGCCATAGTGGCTCAGCAAGCAGAGTTCTTGCCTGCCATGCCAGAGACCCAGGTTCAATTCCCGGTGCCTGCCCATGCAAAAAAAAATAAAAAGAAAAAAGCCATTCACTAATAAGAGCAAACTGTTTTTGGTATTATCAGTTTTTTTGGTGATTACCTTGAAAATGAATTTTCAATATTCAACAAAAGTGGTACATTTAAGATGATTGAGGTGGAACCTTTCTAGATATAGAAGCTCTGAATAGCATTTCCTTTAAGATTTAATAGTTCTAGAACAATTTGTTCTAGAAGGTCAACTCAGTTTGGGAAAATATCTTATTCAGGTTGAATTATTGGGGTATGATTTTTATTGGTGTAAAATATATTTTCCCTAATATACTTTTAAACCTTTTTTTCCCCTTTTAGAATGAATTCTGGAATAAATATAAAGGTGAGCTGTTCATTTAAGACTTTTCCACTCTTGATGTTTCCAAAATGCTTTTGTAAAATAGTTTTTTAAATAGCGATTTGGCAGTAATTCTAGTTTTGTGGTTTACTTAAATAGATATAAATTTAAATCAGTGCAGTCTTGTTCAAGGATATCAAAACCCATGGTAAATTTTTAGTCCAAGTGTTTTAGATAGGGACAAAATATAGAGTCTGGGGAAATATTGGGTCCCTGAGTAAGGTTACCACTTTGGTTTAATGCTTATAGCAGGTTAAATGGTTATTCATCTTGAATAATTTTCATTTCAGTAACAGTATTTGAATTTCTCAAAAAGACAATCTGACCTATCTCTAAATTAGATCATGTAATTCCGCCAAGAAATGTGAAGTTACATGTTAGTACTGGACATTAATCTTTGCATTCTCATTTTACCCCAAAATCATTTGGAAAGAGAAATTTGAGCCTACCCTCTTGCCAAAACTCAGCCCATAAATGAGCATAACGCTCTCACCCATTTTTTGTCCTTCCACCTGGTCTTATGTGGTCACCAGCCCAGACTTCCTCACTCTGGCTGTAACTATACTTTAAAACATCTCAGCACAATTTGGAAAACTCAATCAATGGTCCAGTCTGACAAGCAGAACATTGCCAAGTCCACAAATAAAGGGCATCACGTACACACAGCCACAAAAGGTGGTGATAAAATGAAGTGCAGATAGGAGGGACAGTGTACAGGCAAACAGGAAGCAATTTCAAGTACTTTCAAGTTATCCGAAAACTGTGTGCCAAGATCAACATGGCAAAATTCTTTCCATTATGATGAAAATTGTCTGCAAACTTTGGTTTCCAAATCTTTTCTTTGCAGATGGGGACCAGTGTGAAAGCAGTCCTTGCCATAACCGGGGCAAGTGCAAAGATGGGATCGGGGAGTACACCTGCACATGCTCGGAGGAATTTGAAGGCAAAAACTGTGAATTACGTAGGTTCTTTTTCTTCTTGTACATTAAGATCAGAATGACCTAAAAAGTTAAAGGTGGGAAAGAGGGAAGGAACTAAGATCCTAATGAAACAATATTATATTTGTGTTATTTCTAACTTATAAAGTAAAGCCTATGCTCTAGTATATTGTGTCGTTATAGCCATAGCAAAAAAAAATAAAGAAAAGTTCAAAATATGTCCTCCAAGTCATTCAGTTTGGGGGTACAATGAGAGAGATGCACATGCTCAGTTCTCTAGTCCGCTGAAGGACACTGCAGCACACTCACTAAGTATACAGCCCTTAGCAGACGAACAAAAAGTAAACTCTCTATTTTCCTTGGAGTAAAATGTATTTCTCGTTACTGTTTTCATATTCCTTGTGATCGTTTGTTGTGAATCTAAATCACCTTCAATTAGTTAACTTTGTCAATACAAATGTCAGTGTTAAATAGTTGGGATTAGCCAAATTAAAAAAAAATAATACATTTCGTTAATTCTATATGGAAAACACTATTTTCTCTAATTATGGTGATTAAATTTTTTCATAAAAATTAAGTTAGTATTGGACCAGTTTCCTATAAGGAGAAAGATATGCATTTGTTTTAAATTACTTAATCTCATCATCTTTACAGTATGGTTGAAATTGGATTAATTTTCAAAGAGAATATCAACTATATATCATTCCATTAAAGGTCAAAAGTTATCTCTCTTGCATACCATTTGACTAACTTAAACATAATGTTGAACAGATTCCCAAGTCTATTATGAATGTTTTCTAAAATCCCATTAATGTTTGATCTTTGCATTGTAATTATTTTTTAGTCAAAACCAAGACAGAGGAATGTAAATTACCATAAGCTTGCACCATTAATGTGAGCTTGAAATTCAATATTATATATATATATGTATGTATGAATGTATGTATAAAGAAGACTGGTTCTGTCTTCCCTCTTTTTTGCTGCTACTAAGCTGCCAGAGGATGTGCTCAGCCTGGCCTTGAGGTCCCACTGGTTAGATCCCCAGAAACCTGGCATTTGTCGAGGGAGGCACAGCTCAGTGTCGAGACACTGGACGAAGCGCTTATGAAGGTTCTCTTATTACCACCCTATGAGGTGGCTTTATCGCAACTATTTTACAAATGAGGAAAACGAGGCCCATAGAGTTTAAATAACTTGCCCAGAGACAACACAGCTAGCAAAGGGAAGGGCAGGATTTGAACCTGGGTCTGCCTGACTCCAGGATGTCTGTTCTTAACCACTTCACTGCCTGCCCTTCCTTCCTCTCAGAACTGCAGTCCTGTTCTCAGTCTCCATGGTCCACATCCCTTCCCTCCAACTTGACTGGACTCTCTGCAGCATTTCAGGTGCTAGAAAGGTCCTAGACCACCTTAAGTACCGCTTCTTGAGGGCAGGAGCCTGGTCTCGTTTATCAGTGCCCAGTGTGATATCTGGTACGTGGTGGGTACTAACTTATTGGTTTTTTTGGTTGGCAAAATGAGTGAAGACAGTTGGACTTTCAAAGGAAACCTCACCTAAATGCAGAGCACCCAGAGTCAAAGTGTAATTTACCGTGACCCAAGTTTGATATATCCCCAGCTTAGAATAAGCAAGGCCCCTCTTGGTGCCTGGCGCCTTTGGGCTGGGCTTAATTCTAGTGGCCTCAGTAGCTGATAGTATTTGAGTGAAGAAACTAACTCCTCTGAAATAGAATTTCCTGAGAGAAAACATCTCTAAGTATTAGGTCTGTGGATAAATATTTGGCAGGCCTCATACCCTAGCAGAGTTTTCATAGAAAGGTGAGCAAGCATAGCCTGGAACCAAACCACAAATGAGGCTGAAGATGAAGAAAAGGTTAGTCTCCATCCCACCTGCCTGCCCAGAGGCACACCATGCCTTGTGTTTACTGGGTGCCTTTGTTCCACAGAGATTCAAGGAGCCTTGGGGTTGGGAGGGACATCTGAGGCCACCCTGGCCTCAACCTCAGTGGTCCCCAGAGAGCTCACTCTTCTCCCAGGCAAACTGTCCCATTGCGGTCAGCACTCTGAAGAGAATGTCCTTCTTGAAAATGCATGCTCTCCCTCCCTTGGAACTTTCCCCCAGCACACTATTTGCCAATGTCCCCAGCCTTTATGGACCCACTGACTAGGAATGCTCAGGTTTCTTAAGTCCTTCCCAAAGTCTAGAAGCCAGCACTATGCTTTGGCCAGTACAGACCATGGCAGGGCCATCTCTCCCCTTCATGCTGTTTGTGGGGCAGTAGGAGTTTTAAAAGAGCTCCCACTGAAGTTGTAGTTACCTCAGCCCCTCAAGTCTGCTCTTGACGGTCGTGCCCGTTTGTCCTGGAACACATGATGTGGCATCTAGCCCTACCAAAGCTTCTCTTGTGGTTCTTTACTCTCTGTCCCAGCTTGGTGGCTTGCCCAGGTGGCTGGGGGGTGGGATGGGACATAGGTGGTGCTGGCCTGTCTCCCACTCCCATGGGTGCTGCTTTCCTTCCTTCTGAGGAAGGCCGCATTCCCGCAGCCTCAGCCTGTTTCCCTGGTCATGTCCTGAGGGCCAATATGCATCTCTCTCATGCAGCCACACGGAAACTCTGCAGCGTGGACAATGGGGACTGTGACCAGTTCTGCAGAGAAGAGCAGAACTCTGTGGTGTGTTCCTGTGCCAGTGGGTACATCCTGGGTGACAACGGCAAGTCCTGCATCTCCACAGGTAGGAAGAGTATTTGAGGCCACACCACACAGCAGGGCTACAGGGGTGCAGCGTGGCCACTGAGTCTCCAGAATGAGGGAAGCAAATGCTGGTGCTGGGTGGGTGAGGAAGGTCCCACCCTGGGGGTTGGCAGGTGATGGGGGCCAGGAGAACAAGAGCACCTGGTGCTTTGTGCTCTGGTAATTGTGTTCGGACATGAAGACTGCAGGGTTTGGAAAAAGACAAGTCCATTATCTCTGTGAACCAGGTGCATTATTTAATTTGTTTCCTTATTTGAAAAATGGGAATATTACCTAACTCCTTGAGTGAATATAGAAGTAGGAGATGATGCATGTAAAGAAACTTGCACAATGCCTGGCACATAGCAAACCCTAAATGACCCTCAATAATTGAGTGATGACTAGTCAATGCAAAGGGCAACTCAAATGTCCTCTTCCCCTACGGATCAGTGGGGGCTTAAAGAGTCCTGAAGTTTTGGATTGCTATGGCTAAGTGCTGGGGAGCACAATGGGGGACAATGGACGTTTGATCATCAGAAGCGCCATCAGAAGGGGTCAGAAACGTGGAAGTGTGGAGCAGGAGGGGCCTACTGGGGTGAGAAGGGGAGGTGGACCAAGACACAGAGAACCAGAAGGACCTCAATAACTGATTTTAATCCCTACCCCCTAATGTTGATTGAATTATTTTTCTTTTAGTCGTTAAAAGCCAGGCTTTAATGAATATAGGCCAGGGTTTCAAAGAAGATGAAAGCCGAGAACAGGGACTGAGTGAAAGTGAGGTTAGGTCCCTAGACTTAGATGAGTTTTCCTATCTCTAGACACAATAATAAATTACTAAATTGATCTTACCCAGCGAATGGGGCCCTCCTCTGGTACAGAGGCTAGCACAGGCCATAGAATCTCTCAGAAGCCTGTCCTTGTGCTTAATTTGGTCTACTTCTCCTCTGACTAATAGCTTTGGCATCACCTGGGAGCCAGCAGAGTCGGTCCCCAACATAGACCTGCTGCATCCATATCTGCATTTTAACGAGAGCCCCAGCTGATTCACGTGCACATTAAAGCTTGAGAAGCCCAGCTCTACAGCTCATAACATGACTTTCTCCTCAGTAGGCTGCAATGACTATCTTTTATTATGTCTAAGGAATTTTGTTACTATTCCTCTCATCTGTTCTTCCTTCAGGACTGCTTTAGTTTGCGAAATGCTGGCAGAATACAATATACCAGAAATGGAATGGCTTTTTAAAAGGGACTCTATTAAGTAACAAGTTTACAGTTCTAAGGCCATAAAATGCCCAAATTAAGCCTCCAGAACAAGATACCTTGATTCAAGGAAGGCCAATATCTGTCACATAGGAAGGCACATACGTGGGTGGCGTCTGCCGGTCCTTGTTCTGCTGCTTTCAGCTTCTGATACCAGTGGTTTTCTCTCTAGGCATCTATGGGCCTTCACTTAGCTCCTCCAGAACACAACTCTGTGTTCTAGCTTCCTTAGCATCTCATGGGAAGGCACATAGCAATGGCTTCTGGGCTCTGCATTTCCAAATGGCTGTGTCTAGGCACCTGCTTTCTCTGTTGGCACTCCAAGCATCTTCAAATGTCTGTACCTCTGTTGGCACTGAAGCAACTGTGTTTTCTCCAAAATGTCTCCCTTTAAAAGGACTCCAGTAAACTAATCAAGACGTACCTTGAATGGGCAGAGTCACATCTCTAATGAAAAGGCCACACCTACAATTGGGTGTGTCACATCTCCATGGAAGTAATCTAATCAAAGGTTTCCACCCTATGATATTAAATCAGGATTAAAGGACGTGGCTTTTCTGGGGTAGATGACACTTTCAAACCAGCCCAAGGACCACTGAAAAAAATATTTTAAAAGATAAATAATTTTTAGAAACTGACTCCAAATATACTCTTCAAATATTACTTCAATTAGGTAACATTAAATCATTGGTAATGAACCATTAAGCTTAAGCTGGTTAAAAAAATATTTTAGCTAAACCCACAGCTTCTCTAATAAAAAAATTTTTTAGCAGAAGTCATTTCTTCATATGTATGCAATTTTTTTTTACTTCCAGGAATAATAAAAAATTATTTTAAAATAAAGTTTAATGTTGGAAAATAAAATCAGAAAAACAGCTTCCTAATACAAAAAGTTGTTCTAAATCATGGACACGCTATTTGAGAATTTTGATGGGCAGTGATTGTAAATATTAACTTACTCTCATGGCCACAGAACTAACAAACTCTAGGCTGAAGAGTGCTTTATCTCAGGCTGACAAATTCACCAGAGTCTATGGAAAGGTGGGGAATTACTTTCAGGTCCAGGGCAGAAATAAATACAAAATTGATTTTCTACAAACACACTTTGAATCTATTTTCAAAGCTATTGTTTCCCTTTCTTATCTTTCCTGGCCTTTGCCATTCCTCTCCCTTCCTCTGCCTCACCCTTTGCCTATTGCCTTCCTTTCTTTCATCTCTCTGCTTCCCACCGATTTTCCTTGGCCCTGCTTTGCCCCCTTCTCTGCCTTATTTACCTAATTGGTGCTTTTAAGAATAGCTATAATTTTTTTAGAAATTATTATGCAATGCTATGCCATGGCACCCTTTCTCATGTTTCAAGTTGTTTGCACATGCTATGCCTTCTGTCTGGAATACTCTTTTTTTCCCACGTGCCATTAGGAAATTTTTCAAAGACAACAGCAAAGTATGAATTTTACAGCAAGTACCCATATTCCCACCACCTGGATTCTGTCATTAACATTTTACTATACTTGCTTTATCACACACCTATCCTCTATTTGCCCCCTTATCCATCCATCAAGCCATCTTATTTTTTTATGCAGTTCAAAGGAAAATGCTGACAACTGTGTATTTTCTCTTCAACACTTCAGCATACTTATCAGGAATTAGAGTTCAATATTTGTTTACGGTGTTTTTGTTAGAGGTAAAATTCACGTACAACGCAATATACAAATATTGGGTGTGTATTAACTGAGTTTTGTCAGCTGCGTAACCAAACCCCTATATTTTACTCCAGAAAGTTCCTTTGTTGCCCCTTCCCAGTTACCTAGAGTACGCTTATCCTTACTCACCTATTTTTCAGATGAGAAACTGACGCTCAGAATTGTGAAATGTATGACCCAAAGTCGCACTCCTATTAATATGGCACGCCTGGACCTTCTAACCTGGTGCCTTGGACTCTAAGGCCCACACTCTTTCTACTACATCTCAAATTATTTGCATGGTTTGGGGAAATTTTTGCTTTGCTTAAAGGTCCAGGGATATTCTTTTTCTTTTAGGCCCTTATCCCTGTGGAAAATTTACTCTGAGACGAAGTAGGAGGTCCCTGACCCAGGCCGACAACAGCACTGAAAGTCCCCTAGAAGACATTGTACTGGAGCCATATGACTATGAGTACCTGCTTCCTACCGATAATCCTTTCGACCTGCTTAACATCAACCAGACATATTCTGAGGAGGATGACAGCAGCCTCACCCGCATAGTGGGTGGAAGGGATTGCAAAGAGGGGGAGTGTCCTTGGCAGGTAACTACAGCCAAGTCACCTCTGTGACTTAATATCTCCAAGTCAGCCCCTAACTGAATCGCCTGCCCCCAAAAACCATGTAGTTAGCATGTTAAGTAGATAAAGTACAGATGCCGGCTTGACAAAAGTGAGACACCACTTGCCGACCCTCTGGGATTCAGCGATGTCAGGCCCAGGTCTGCAGTAGGACAGGGGAGATTTCAGCCATCCTCAGGCACACCTGGATGTCCCCTCACTCCATGTCAGTGGAGTTGCGGGAGACTTTCAACTCCAGAAGGTGAAGAAGCTCAGAAAGACTAGGGAGAGGAAAAGAAGTGACTGGGGGCTTCAGTCACCTCCCCATTCCCCACCACTTCTCCAGTCACACATTTTTTAATGTGTACCTTCTCTGTGTCCAAGATCATGCTATGTTCTGTGAAGTACAGAGAGAGAAAAGCCTGAGGTAATGTCTGCCCCTACTCTCAAGTGTTTTAAAACTTCTACTTCAGCATAAGGAAATTGAATGGAAAACCAGTGGATCAGGCACCAGCTCCAGCTGCAGATACTGGCAGGCAGGGTAGTGAGGACGGTCCTGCCAGTCCGTGGTGGATGAGGGCCTCCGGCTCCTCTCCTGTTTGACTGGAGGCAGAATGATGTCTCTTCTTACTACATTTCTAATTTGGTAAATTGCTTTACCAAGATATCTAAATCCTAAGGAAGCAGATAGTACGTTAGAGAGAAGCATATCCATTTGTTTGCAAAGGTAAAAATTACTCTGTTCACAATCAAATTGGAGGAGGACTGCCAGGTTTAACAAATAAGCATACAGGACTCCCCAGTTAAATTAGAATTTGAGATAAACAATGAATGTTTTTAGGGCAGTCATCCCCTAAGTATTTCACAGAATATACCTATACTAAAAATTATTTGTTTATCTGACATTCAAATTCAACCAGGTATCCTGTATGTTATCTGGCAATCCTAATGTGGTCTTGAATTTTTTAGTGTCCATAGCCAAAATGGCCTTTCCTATAAGCAAGAGTTTCAGAGCTGCCAACAACTTTCAGAAATTACCTCAGTTCTTCCCCATTCCCCCCACCTCGAGGTTACACCAGAGGTGGACATTTGTCTCAACTATAAAGACCCCAAGGAAAGGCACTATCAAAATGTATTTGTCATTCATTCTATCAAAACATATTTATTGAGAACTTATTTAATATAAGGTATTGTGCTGTGGATTGTGTATGTAGTTATAAAAACCATTAAAGCTAGCTCTCTGATATACAGAAATTTAAAATCTAGAAAGGAAGGGAAAACCCACCCAAATAATCACAATTCAAGTTAGTGTGTGATAAGGATCACAAAAGTGGTACCAATGAAAACATTATTGAAATTCAACTTGGATGAACAGAAACATTGTCCATACTTTTGAGGCACTGGATTTGAGTTATCTTTGGAGTTCCATGGGTGAAGATAAGAGTAAGAAGGAATGCATGAGCATTCTAGTAAGAAGGAATGCATGAGCAAAGGTGGGTTTTCATGAGGAAATATTCTCATCAAGCCAGTTGTGATTTATGATTCTTGTTTTCCTGGTTCAAGACTTGGCAAAGTACCTTACCTCCATCTTTAGGAAGAACAGGTGACGTCCAGTTCTTAGAAAGCTTGATGTTCCCCTCACTAACAATCCATGCTGGATTATGAGTTAATAAACTATATATATCTTTTAAATTATTACTTCATTCTAGTCATGAAAGTCTTTTTAAGAATTGTTTTGGAACTATTAACAATAGTTTCACTGACCTACAAATACACCCAGCCAGTGACTATTACTTAGAGGATGCTAAATTCCCTAGAGAAAAGAGAATTAAAAAAACAAACAAACAACAAAAAAAACAACTCTGTCTCCTAACTTGTAAGCCCAGATTTTGGGGGAAAGAAAACAGAAAATAAGAGAATTTTCTCTCTTGCCCTGCCTGTCATTGCCCTTTCTCCTATGGAATATTAATATTCCTCACTCGCACATCCTTTCAGGAAAGGCCTACCAGGAAGAAAATCAGTTATAAGAATATCTATAAGGATTCCAAAGAAATTCATCTTTAATGGTAGCATTTTGTGCACTATGGGAGATAGGTTTAAAAAGTTGTGCCCTTCCAGAGTCCATGAAGCCACACTAGTTTAGGAAACTGTTTTTTCCAAAGACTATCATCTGCCTAGTCTGGGCTATAAAGCATGGGCAACAACAACAAATCAGATCATCACAGTGATTTTTTTTAAAGACATTTGAAATATATAATGTACACAGCACTTTTTAGAAGATTGTAACATATTCAGAAGAAATAAAAGGTAAATTCTTGTCAAAGTGAGTTTATAGTAGGTGGAGAAAGACATAGTTAAAACAAGAGAGAGCCATCCTCAAGAGACTAGCACTTGGCACTTAGTAGTAATAAATGTTTGTTGAATAAATGACTAAGTCAGTCAATGTGTGGACCCATAAATCAAAGGCAAGACAGTATGATGATGCCTAAACTCATGCTATGGAAACTCTAAGAGTTAGAATGTAGGAGTTGGGGAAGGTTCCATGGAAGTAAATCATAAACTGGTTCTTGGAGACAGTGTAGCACTTAGATTAGCCTGAGAGTACCAGGTGGGAGCAGCCAATGGGATACACAGAAAAGGGCAAGGTGGTTTAGAGATCAGGAAGAGGACTGCCGAACTGGAACCATGTTGGAGAGCAGAAAGGGAAGAGTTGGATGGACAACGTGGAATGAATTTGATTGGGTCTTACATTCCAAATTAAAGAATTAAGGTTTGGTTCCAGAGGCAAGAGGGGACAACACAAGTTCTCAAGTAGGGGAAAGAGCAGCAGCGGGCAGGATGGAAAGGAATGAAAAAGCTCACTGGTGGCAGATCAGTTGAGGGGCCTGGATAAAGCCCTAATCCAGACGTGAGGAAGTAAGGAGAATATAGTGAAGGCAGGAGAAATGGAAGGGTAGGCTAAAATTAAGAAGATAGAGAGGCATACTACTTGAAAAAAACTGTGGATATAAAAAGGCTCTCTTTTAAATTTCTCTTCTCAGAAATCCAAATAAAATCTAATCTGTTGGCTAAATTGTACCAAAACCTGGGTTGGCTTTGCAAATACAAGCTTGAAACCAACAACTTTCTCTTTGCAGGCTCTACTCATTAATGAGGAAAATGAAGGGTTTTGTGGAGGCACCATCCTGAATGAATACTATGTCCTCACTGCAGCTCACTGTCTCTACCAAGCCAAAAAATTTAGGGTGAGAGTAGGTAAGTGACTGTTCCCAACATTCTCCTCAGGTACCATGGAAAGAGGTACCGCTTTGTTACTTTTATTTTTACAGATCACTAGAACTTATAAAATTTGTTGGCAACACTAGTAAAAATACTAAAATCCTGTATGTGTGTGTGGTGAGGGCAGGCATGGGGGGGCTGACAGCGTGTGGTTCACAGAGGTGAGGGGTGGGAATAGAATGGGGACATTATGGCAGCTTTCCAAATCAGCTGCTCCCTTCTCCCTGTTTTGTTTTCCTTCACTGGGCTTCAGGTCTCCATGCGCAGCATGATTCTCCTTCCACTCTTTCTTAGCTGTCCTTTCCTCAGGGAGCCTTCCAGACCCCCTTGACTTGGTTAAATCCCACTCTTAAACACTTGCTGTCACTTATATTTGTGGGATTATTTCATTAATGTCTTGTTTTTCTCTATGAGACTCTAGAACAATACTGTTCAATAAAAATATAATGCAAACCACAAATGTGAGCCATATATATATATATATATATATATATATATTTTTTTTTTTTTTCACATGGTCAGGCTCTGGGAATTGAACCCAGGTCTCTGGCATGGCAGGTGAGAATTCTGCCACTGAACCATCATTGTACTGCCCCATATATATAATTTTAAATGTGTTAGGTAGTCACATTTAAAAAGTGTAAGGAAACTTGAATTCAGTTTAATGATGTCTTGTTTAACCCAACATCTCCAAAATATTAGCATTTCAACAGGTAGTCACTTTTAAAAATTAATGAGATTTTGAATTCTTTTTTCATGCCACGTCTTTAAAATTTTATACTTACAGTACTTTTCAATTCTGACTCCTCACGATTCCAATGCTCAATTGCTACATGTGGCTGGCGGCTACCAGCATATTGCACAGCATACATCTAGAATAAAAGATCTTCAGCTGGTGCACAATGCATATTTAGGCATATATGTCAAAAGAATGAATAAATTGAAAGTATCTGAAGTACTAAATAAACATGCATACAAAAAACATCACTAATGGAAACCCTCACGTGGTGAAATTGAAATCATTTTTATTTGCTTCTTTATGCCTCTCTATATTTTCAAATATTCTAAAGTGACCATATTTCACTTTTTAATCAGGAAGGGAAACACTTCTTTAAAAAGTAACAAGTGTAGTGAGGCAAGTGTGTTCATGAAAAGAACACAGTTTTTGAATCAAGCAGTCTTGAGTGTGAATCTTGACTTAACCATGCTAGGTGACCTTGGGGAAATAAATGGCTTCTTTCTTATGATCCACGTTTATCTCCTCCACAAAACAAGGAAGACAAGCCATGCCTTCTGGGATTGTAAATATTAGAAATTTTTATATAAAGACCTAACATTGTGCCTGGTGAGCACTCAATAAATGTTGTGTGCATACACACACACACACACACACACGTGTGCATGTGTACGCCTGATGTACATATACATCAAGGAGGCAGTCAGAAGGGAGAAGATATGGTCCTACTCCAGGGATATCTTTCTGTTGCTTTCTCTCTGCTTCTATATCTCCCGAAATGTCTTCTTCTACTGATTCTCACAATCAGCCTATTCCCTGAAAATCTCACTCAGGTATTTCAGCTAATTTCACTGAAAAAAAGTGTATTCAATATGGTTCTTTCCTTTTCAGAGCTTATGATCCAGTGGGGACAGAGGGCTGGCAAAAAAGAAAGAAAAAAAAATGCAATGTAATTGCCCTGTTAGACCTAAGTACAAGGAAAAAAAAACGTATTGTATATGCCCTGGTACAAATGGAATATCCTTTTGTCTTAATCATATCCCAGGTGATCGGAACACTGAAAAGGAAGAGGGCAATGAAATGGTACATGAAGTGGATATAATAATAAAGCACAACAAATTTGTTAAAGCAACCTATGACTTTGACATCGCCGTCATAAAGCTGAAGACGCCTATCATATTCCGGATGAACGTGGCTCCCGCCTGTCTACCGGAGAAAGACTGGGCCGAGTCAACACTGATGACTCAGAAAACAGGCTTAGTCAGTGGGTTTGGCCGCACCCATGAGAAAGGCCAGACGTCCACCACCCTCAAAATGCTGGAAGTGCCCTACGTGGACCGGAACACGTGCAAGCTGTCTAGTAGCTTTACAATCACCCAGAACATGTTCTGTGCAGGCTATGACTTGAACCCTGAAGATGCCTGTCAAGGAGATAGCGGGGGTCCCCACGTCACTAGATTCAAGGACACCTATTTTGTCACTGGGATTGTCAGCTGGGGAGAGGGATGTGCAAGAAAAGGAAAATATGGCATCTATACCAAAGTTGCCTCCTTCCTCAAGTGGATCGGGAGGTCCATGAAAGCCAGGGCAGAACCCCCGCCGCACCCTACACCCAGCTGAATCCATCTCAGCGGCCTTGGACACAGACTCTGCTTGTTTATTCTGGTCACTGCATTTCATTCCCATTAAAATAATTCCTCTCAAAAGACCTGCTAGAAGCCAGTTGGTGTTTTGTTTTGCTTTAATACATACCATCTTCAACAGGCTGAATCTTTGAATAGATTTTCCTATCTGCAATGACTAGATCTGGGTAAATTCCTTATCCTGCTTTTTTTCTTGCTCTGTTAAAGTGGAAAAATTAGGAAATTTTCATTTGAAACACTAGATTCTGTCTTTCCCTAGCCAGGTTGGGGACTTTTATTCCTCAATATAGTAGACACCTAGGCTCTCCTAGATGATGACTGTGCTCAAAACTGCGATCAGCAATTCCCTGTCTATGTAGCATTTTTCTCTTTTTGATGGGCCTAAACTGCCCAGCCTTAGCCAGCTATAGTCAGACCTAGAAAATAAATGACCAAGGTTCTAATGAGCAAATATTTAAGGCAAGGCAGGAATCAGGACCAACCCCAAGATTTGGTGGCATTTGCCCTGTGTAGTGTCACTACTGGGGCCAGGTGGGGAGTTCCCCATATATGCCAGCACAGCCTCTCTGTGACCTGGGTGCCCTCATTCATCTCTCCTGTGAATGAGAACAGTGGGAATGCTTCTTCCAGGTGACCTCTTACAAAATCCAAGTGCCCCGTAAGAAAAGGTCCAGAAGGCTACTCATCAGCATGAATAGTTTTAAATGGCTTTAACTGGTTCTCCATTCTGACTTTGCATTAGAATCACCTGGGATGCCTTTAAAACAAAATACCAATGTCCAGACCACATCCCCCAGAAACTCAGGCTCAGTTGGCATTTCTTAAAAACTCCGGAGGGGAGTCTATTTTGCACACTCGAGGAATTGGCACTGTCTCTTGAAAAACCCAGGTTAAAATGCTCATCATCTGGCAACTGCAACCCTTTAGCACAGTGTTTCTCAAACCTGACTGTACCTTAGAATCATCCGGAAGCTTTAGAAGTCCTGATATCCAGGCCACAGACTTGATCACTTAAATCAGAATCTCTGGGGTGGGAGCGAGGCATCAGAACTTTTTAAAGTTCCTTTGGTGATCCCAATGTACAGCGAGAGCTGAAGGGTGAAAATGAAGAGTAGTATGTACTAGAAAAGACATGACATAAGGACTGTTCTCATTTCACCTATGATGAACTTGAATAGTTTTCTTCCAAAATATCAGGTCCTTCCTCCATCATAGACTCAAAAGATAGCTATAGACCCAAACGTTAAATGTTAGTGAATACCAAATCTCTTAAAAAATAGAAAAGGTTCCTACAAAACAGGATTTATCAGTGTTTTTCAAATGTCCCTATACAGGTTTGCATTTTGCGCAACTTTGCTAAGCAAAGTTTAAAAGTTCTAGTACAAAAACTCCAAAAACAGTCACTAGGTAGACAAAGCTTTTTGTAAACAAGGAGAGTCTGCAAGGTTAAAAGAAATCAATGTGAACAAGTATTCAATTTCCCAGAAACGACATGAAGAAATAATTGATTCTCAGTATTCAGTGGCCCCAAACTCATTTTCAGAGAAAGCAGGTTAGCATTTTAAAACATGGTAACATTCCCTGTCTTGTTTGCTTTGAGTTAGCAGATGTTTAGGTTCACACAAGAGGCCCTTCCTAGAGAATGGTTTAAGACCTTAGGAGACTGCCAGGCTTTGCGAGGTTGAGGATTTCTCCATGATGCCAAGTGGCCTCTATGGCAATCATCCTGGTACTAGAGGCAAATCCCTGGACTTGGGTTCATGTTTCTAGAGAGCAAAGGTTCTTTTGCAGTCCAGAGAGAACTCTGGGGAAAGAACATATAAACGAAAAACTACCTTCACTGTTACTGCTTGTCATCCTCGATTGCTATAATTGGACAGCTAAATGTTGATCCATGTCTTAGGAACACAAACAGAAACTGAGGCACAGCAGAGAGTAGAGCAAGGGGATTCTTCATCACCTTAATGAAGAATTCAATTCAACAGAGTTCTAGAGAAAATAAGGGAAAACAAGATAGCAGTCACTAATTACACAGTTTGAGGCAATAGAAGGTAGGGCAGTAGCCTTGAACTCAGACAGCTGCTAATAACTGTGGTCTTGAATAGTTTACTTCCTTCTTTGAGTATCTTTTCTTCATTTGTAAAATTGAGCTAATTACACCTGTTTCAGATATATGTTAATTTAAAAATAGGCTAAGTTTTGTACAATAAGGAGACCATTCTATTACCTAGCAACCACCAGAATTTCTCTTTTTGAAAAATTTTGTGTCCTTTGCACAAAAATTATCTAAGGGTCTGATTGATGTGCAAGGTGAGAACCTGCAGACATAGAGGTCAGCAGGTACCCAAAGGTGAGAAGAGTGTGAGAAAGTAAAAATTATTTTCTCCTGAGAGTGGGGGGAGAGATTACAATGCTACAATAATTACCCCGTATCTACCCTCTCCCAGCCACTGCTTCTCCTCTGACACAAAAGTATTTTCAGTAATGCCTACTGGCTCCCTTGAGTGGGAGGAGAATGGGATATAGAAGGAGGAGTTGGGTTTCTCCTCTAGAGAACAAAGGTGAGGAATCCTCTGCAGGTCAAGAGCCTGGCAGCACGGTCAACCTTAAACATGGGAGAGCTTCAAGACTGTTATGAAGCTTTCAAGGGGCAGGAAAGGCCCAGCTGAATCTGAGTTAGTATGCAAAGAACAAGTGCGTCAAGCCCCAGCTGAAGTGATGATGACAGGAACACAGCGTTGTTATTTTAAAGCTGAGGCAGGAGGGTGATGGCTTCTGAGAATACATAGCCTGGGACACTGAAGCAATCTTCTATAGCAAGTCTTCTCAGGACTTGCTGGAGTATTTTTCTAGTTTTTCAGCCCCCTTAAAGGAGGGCTCCCATGATGATTGAAGGTGTGGGGCATAAGGGCTATGAAGAAAGGAAAATTATAAATGTGACAATTTAGCTAAGATTAATGGAGCAGAATGGCAGGCAACAATCATTTATTGAGATTGCATGGTAGTGTGAAATAGCTTTTTCCCATCTCCACTGTGGATGGAACAAGTCTTAAAGGGAACTAAAAGTGTTGAATTTCCATGTTAAAAGGACAACTTCTACTACAGCCACCATAGTTATAACTGATTCAGACAAGAATCATCAATCAATACTAAAACCTTTGGTTCAAAAGTTGTTAAAAAACAATAGTCACATGGTCTCAAAGTATCACTCTAGAAATGACTTATTAATCACAAAGGGGAAGAGGCACCTTAACAATGGTGAAATCTGGTGGACACAAACTTAAGCTAATGAATGAATATAACTATGACGGATAATGGGACAAACTGATATCATGGGTCCCTGATGTGATGCACTGGGAAAGATATAACATCGCCTATGTAGTATTCCTGTCAAAAATGTTTAACTGAGTCTAATTATGAGGGAACGATCAGACCAGTCCGATTTTAGGAATATTCTGCAAACTGGCCTACTCTTCAAAAATGCCAATGTCAAGAAAGACGACAAATAGCTGGGAAATCGAGATTAAATGAGATTATGAAGGAAACCAGCAGGACGCAGTGGTAGAAAATAATAGTTATTTGAGGGGAGGAGTCCAATCAGAGGCTCCTTTAACAGGAGTGAATTCATTTATAAATGGTGGCTGCTGCAGGGAGGAGGTGTAGGGAGAGGAAGAAAGGGAGGTGAGAGAGTGAGAGAATATAAACCCTGGAGGCAATCCCGTGTGCCCGTCCACTAACAAGTGTAGGGTGGAAGTGTGAATTTGCTGTACCCTCAGACAGGTGCAGGCCCCACACAGCATACATAGTATTTATCTCATGGTGCTGAGCATGATTCTAGGGTTTAAAGATACATTTTTTTCTTACACAATGGCCCCTAAATGTAAGTCACCTACTCTCTGTAGTACTCAATGTTGTGGGAAACCTGTCTTTTTTTGGTCTTACAGAGAGGCAGTATGAGGTCTACAGGGTTGCTTTTGATTGATTTAGACCAGACTCTACTACTGTTAGATAGGGAAACTGGGGGGACCTTTCTGATAAGGAGGGCTCAGCCATGGGAAGAACACGGGAATGAACTGGGAGTAGAGTGCGCCAGGCAGAGGGAACAGCCTGGTAAAGACAATGTTGTGGGCAAGAGACATGTCAGGTTATATATATAAAACAGCCTCTCAAAATCCAGAAATAAATAGGGGGAACAAATGTTAAAATAAATTTAGTATGAAATGCTAATGAAAGCGAGGGGTAAGGGGTATGGTATGTATAATCTTTTTTTTTCTTTCTGTTTTCATTTTATTTCTTTTTCTGAATTGATGCAAATGCTCTAAGAAATGATGAATATGCAACTAAGTGATGATATTGTGAATTACTGATTATATATGTTGCTGTTTTAATTCATTTGTTAAATTTTTTTTAATTAATAAATATTTTTTTTTAAATCCAGAAATAATAATCACCACTCCAGACTTAATGTGTCTGCTCTAAAACCTTACAATCTAGGCCCCAGTTTTCTCATAAGCAT
>PVIY010035226.1:0-26486 GCA_004026745.1 Myrmecophaga tridactyla
AAAATTAATGGATATGTTTAATTGGGAGAAGAGATACATTAGAATTGTCTGTATGGGTTTTGTATTATTTTGCAGCTATCCTACAAGTGTGAGATTATTTTGAAATATAAAGTTCATGGGAAAAATCAATCTTATTCTCTTATACTAGCAATGAGCAAGCACAAACTGAAATTAAAATGTACTATTTATAATACAGTAAAAATCATGACATATTCAAGTATAAATGTAACATAATATAAGCAAGACCTGTATGCTAGAAATACTGATGAAAGAAATCAACATACACCTAAATAAATGGAATGATATTCCATGTTCATGGATTGGAATAGTCATTATTAAGATGTCAATTCCACAAAACTGAACTACAGATCTAATAACTGAAGTCAAAATCCCAGCTAGATTTCTTTTGTAGAAATCAACATATTGATTCAAAAATTAATATAAAAAGGCAAAGGAAACAGAATAGTCAAAACATATGAAAAAATAAGAAAACAATAGAAGGAAACACATTACCTAACTTTAAGGCTTTAAGCTACAAATCAAGACATTGTGGTACATTTTGCATGAGGGTTAGATATATAGATCAATGGAACAGAACAGTGCCCAGGAATAGACTGACACATACGGTCAGTTCTGCTACAACACTTGTTTTGAAAATGCAAATTTTTTGCAATTTAATTTAGATATTAGGAAAGGATTTAAGTATAATATCAATTTCTCATTTGTTTATACACAATTTGCCTGCAAGAAACACTAGTTAAATATAGAAAACAGTACTCATCTGAACTGTGTCAAGTAGGAATACACAAAACACACATATGGACACACTTCAAACATTCATAGCCTACAAGTCATTTTGGTCTATATCTAGTGTTACAACTTCCCTTCACATTTCAGATAATCCACCTTCCATGTCTTCACAATAACTTACAAGTTCCAATCCTTCTGACAAACAAACTTCAGGTCTTTTTCAAGGTAAAGTGCCATATTTCTTGTAGTTTTATATATTTCTTAACCACTTAACATCTGTAAAACAGTGCTACCATTTTTATAAGGTTCCTAGATTTTTCAATGTGTCACTACATACATGTAACATATGTGATCTTAAAAATCACTATACTATGCAAAATAGCATAGTAGAAACCATAGGATTTGGGAAAATTGCATTAGGGATTCAACACTAAAATATCATATCTTCATATCACATGTCTGATAAAGGACTTGTGCTTAGAGTACATAAAGAACTTTCAAAATCCAATAATAAGAGTAAATAATTCAATTTAAAAATAGGCAAAAGATCTGAACAGACACTTCATCAAAGAAGATATACAAATGGCAAAGAAACATATGAGAAGATGTTTTATATCATATGTCATTAGGAAATTGCAAATTAAAACAATGAGATATCACTATGAAACCTATTAGAAAGGGTAAAATCTAAAACACTGACAACATCAAATGCTACTGAGGATGGGGAACAAAAGGAACACTCATTCATTGCAAATAGGAATGCAAGATGATAGGGACATTTTGGAAGACAGTTTGACAGTTTCTTACAAAGCTAAACATAGACTTATCATACAATTCAGCCACAAACTCCTAGGTATGTACCAAAATGAGTTGAAAACTTACGTGCACCCATTCAAAAATTTTGCACATGGATGTCTGTATCAGTTTTATTAATAATTGCCAAAACTTGGAAGCAACCATATGTCCTTCAGCAGGTGAATTACAAACAAACCCTGGAATATCTATAAAATGGACTATTATTCATCAATAAAAAGAAATGAGCTATTGAACCATGAAAAGACATGGAGGAATCTTAAATGTATATTGCCAATTAAAAAGGCAGTCTGAAAGGCTATATATTGTATGATTCCACCTACGTGACATTCTGAAGAAGGCAAAACTATAGAGAGTGTAAAAAGATCAGTGGTTATCAGGGGTTCAAGTGGACAGGGGTGAATAGGTCAAGCATTTTTAGGACAGTAAATCTATTCTATCTGATTTTGCAATAGTGGATACATGACACTATGCTTTCGTCAAAACCCATAGAACTGTACAAAATAAAAAGAGAACCTTAATGTGAACTATGGATTTTAGTTTATAATATGTATCAATAGTAGTTCATCAATTGTAACAAATGTACCACACTAATACAAGATGTTAATAATAGGAGAAACTATGGTGGAGGCAGTATATGTGAACTTTTTCTGTAAACCTGAGAGTGCTCTAAAAAACTAAAGTCTATTATTTTTAAAATGCATGTATACAAACATGCATAGCACCTTTTATCATTATTGCCACTAACAAGAAAGGTGCATATGGGTTGTTTCTTGTTTGTGGCAACAATGATATATGTGCCTTAATTGGAGAATGGATAAACACACTGTGGAACCTCAATAAAATGGAATACTTACTACTTAGCAATAAAATGGAACAAATTATTGATACATGCAACAATATGGATGAATCAGAAATAAGTAAGTAAATGAAGCCAGTCTCAAAAGGTTATATACTTTATGCTTCTGTTTATGTTACACTCTATAAAAGGCAAACTGTAGGGACAGAAAGCAGAATGATAGCTGTCTGGAGGCAGAAGAGAGGGATTGATTTATAATGTCAGAATTTTTGTGGGTGATGGTACTGTTCTATATCTTGATTACAAGCCTGTATATGTTTTTCAAAACTAGTAAAATAATAAACAAAGTGCATGTTATAAACTTTTTTGGGGGGATAATTGTAGATTAACATGCAGTTATTAAAAAATAACAGAGATCCTGTTTACCCTTTAACCAGTTTCTCGCAATGGTAACATCTTTCAAAACTATAGTACAATATCCACCAGGATACTGACAATGATAAATCAAGATATAGAAAAGTTCCATCACCACAAGAATCAAAAGGATGAGTTTAAGAGATGAATATTATATAACTTTAAAAATTAAAAAAAAAACCTTGAAGCCCTATATGACTTGTTTACAATAAAATACCAATATTAACACTTTATTTTAGGACCATTCCAAGCTGATTTACTACTTGTACTCAGTATTTTCATTTAAAACCAAAATCACTTATCCTTGCATAGTAAGTAAGTATACTATAATTAATGGTATAAGTTTTAAAGATCATTTCAATGTATTACTATGTTCTTTCTCTAGATTCTGAGAAGTTTTAAACCCTCCACATTTGATTTGGAAAATTAAGTGAAATAAGAGCTAGGCTTCAAGGTCAGTTCAGCTGAATATAATTACAACTTACCTTGTAGAGAAGAACATTGGCTTCTCTGGCCATTCCAGGAAGAATGGGCAAAGGGAAGAGAATTTTCTTATCCTTCTGATGCCTTTCAGAGATTTATGCCACTTCATAGAGTTCCTTTATGACAAAGCTGATATTTAACGCTAGAATTTGTTCATCAACTAGAGAAAAATTTTTCCAATCATGAGTTAGCTATAAGATTAAATAAGATATCTGATATACAATGGATTCTCCAAACCATTAATTTGAAAATAAAATGAATGTATAAATCAGCTATATAAAGGAAGGGTATTTTTTTAAGATGTGGTATTTTACATCTTTGTAACTTTAAATGACCATTTTATAAGACTTTAACATTTTTAAAGTAGGCTAAAACACAATAAATAAAAATAACCTCGGTGGTTAATTTACAAGTAACCTTCAAAATTACCTAAAAGTTGTTTTCTTATGCATACATTTTCTCTTAAATATTCAGCTCAATTACCCTGTGATTTAAATTTCTGCCATTGTACAATTTCTCATCTCTCTATAAAAATTACTTCTGAAATATGTCCTTCAGGAAACACTTTGCAGCAACCACATACATTTCAAATCAATTCCATATTCAATAAATAATATTAATTGGAAATTATAAGTAAACTTTTTTTCTAAACCAGGAAAGCCATATTATGTATTTAGTTTTTAAACAGACTATAATAAGTTGGGGGATTCTAGAGGAAAATTACTTCATAAGGACAATAGAAATATTAGCATGTATACAGGTATATTGGGATAACCTCTCATTTTGCTCATTTCCTATTAAACCATAATCTCAGGAGGAAGTCCATCAGACTGAAGGTATAGTCATATTGTCTGCTACACATGGGGTCCATTCCTCATGCCTATGAGATTTTTAAAGTTATTGCCCCCTCCCCTAAGATTTTTCAGGGGAAATTTAGAATGCTGGACAAGACCTTGCTTAGATGAGACATTTCTAAGCCACTGCAACCCACACACAACTCACTGGTATTAATGCCAAACAGGAATTGATCTGACACTTACAGCATTCAAAATAAAAGGAAGAAGGCAGTACGACGGTGGCTCAGTGGCAGTTCTTGCCTGTCATGCCGGAGTCGAGGGTTCGATTCCTGGTGCCTGCCATGCAAAAAAGAAAAAACAAAATGAAGAAAAAGGGAGGAAAGGAGGGAAGGAAGAAGGGATGGAAGGGAAAGACAGATTGACAGATGGACAAATGGAAGGAAAGGGGAAGGGAAGGAAGGAGAGGAGAAGGAAAGATGCAGAACATAAGAATGCAAAATGGAAGAAAAAAGAGGAAGAAGGAATACAAATGGAAACAATGAAAAGGAAAAGAAAAGAGAAAGCCTTAAAATATTTGCTATGAATGGTCATACTTAACTAACGTCACTGAAATATTGTGAGGATACATCCATAAGTTAATTGCTCATTATAAACTTTTAAATCAGGTTATAATGACAAAAAGATGTAAATCAATATTTATTATTGTGTACTTTCTTCAACAGGGTGATACTTTGTTTTTACATTAAAGAAGGAAACCTAGGAAACTAAAGCAACTTACCTTTAAAGCATACTGTCCAAAATTCTCTGTAAAGAACCATATCTTAATATTACCTCTGTTTCAACATTCAGATCATTAAATATATACTTAACTGTCTATTTAAAATATATGTAACCTTTTGAGATTGGTTTTCCCACTCAGCATAATGCCCTTGAGATCCATCCAAGTTGCTATGTATATCAACAATTTGGCTCTTTTTATTGCTGAGTAGAATGGATCTACCATAGTTGGTTTAACCATTCACCTTTTTGAATGGTATTCAGGTCATTTTATCTTTTATGAACATTCATGTACAAGTTTTTATGTGTGCATAAGTTGTTATTTCTTCAGGATAAATACCCAGGAATAAGAATGTTGTATGATTCTATTTATATAGCATTTTCAAAGTGACATAATTTTATAGATGTAGAACAAATAAGTGACTATCAGGGGTTAAGGAAGGGGAGGGAAGATGTGACTATCAAGGGGCAGAGCAAGGAAATTTTTTTGTGGTGGTAGAACAGTTCTATGTCTTGATTGTGATGGTGGAATACAAATCCATATATGTAATAAAATGTTGTAGAATTATTCACAAAGACCTACCAAAAATAAGCATACTGAAAAACTGATGAAATCCAAGTAAAGTCTGTAGTCCAGATTGTAATATACCAACATCCTGGGTTTGATAATGCACTGCTGTTTTGTAAGATGTCACCACTTGGGGAATTTAGGTTATGGGTACACAGGACATATTGGCCCTATTTTTGCAACTTCTTGTGAGTCTATGATAATTTTTTTTAAGTTTTTAAAATGATATAATAAAGATACTTTATATCTAAGTGTCCTATGAGGATTAGCCAGTGTGTTATACTCAATAAGCAAAACAAAATAAAATATATTTATAAAGAACATTAACCTCCAATTATGAAAATATGTGGATGAAATCTTTATAATTCACTATGTTTCAAATGTGGCCACTAAATAATAAAACATACCGTATACATACCATATAGACTGAAACATCGATGCCATTTTTAAATTAGGATAGTGATTCTATTCTTATATTTTTTAATACTATAATTAGAATATATTGAGATACTGTTATTCGATTGGCATCATTATTGGTTATACCAGAGAAGTACAATTCCCAGATAGATGAAACTAAGCTCTAAGAATCCACTCCTTTAATATTAACCAATTTAATATAAATCTCCCTAAAATATTATGTAGCTTGCATTTCTTCTTACACAGAATGCACTGCACAGGATTTATCTTTTTTTAAATGACTTGGTATCATAATACCAATATCAACATTAGTATTCTGCTATAATATAGTGATGCCCTCTGGGTCTTTGAAGTATATAGGATGTTTTATTTTAAACTGGCAATTCTACTATTTCTACCATTTTTTTCTTTCACTGCCTACTATCACTTCTCAGGAATTTCATTTTTAGAATCTATACTACCCAAAGCTTCTACTATACCACCACAAAGTTGTTAAATTAGTAAGCCTAATATTTCACACAATTCTAACCCCATTTCTGATCTAAGGGGTAGCTCCAGACCTCTTCTACTAAAATATATGGGTTTAATGCCACTGTATTCTTCAACCATTTTGTGTCTGGGAATGGAGCTGCTATGATAAGAGCACTATGAATCTAAATTAGTATTTTAATCTTAGTCACGTCACTTCCCTCTGGGCCTCAGTTTCTAAAAAATCTGTAAAACAGAGATAATATTTGTTATAACTACAAAAAAGAGTATTAGAAGAATCAAATTAAACTAGATGGATAAGAAAGCTTTGTAATCTGTAAAACACTGTGCAACCACGAGTTATTTTTATGACAGGTTTATGTCTATATCCATTCATAAACGAGTGTTAATTTACACACATAATTGGGAACTACTTAAACATTAGGTGTAATTTTAAAGATTTTTCAAGGACATCAGATTGTAAAATCAATTAGCTCTTTTCATTTTAAAAAAACCTCTGGATTATTGAAAAGGCTCAAAATGTGAATAAAATTCAATAAAATTGAACAACTAGCTTGCCAATTTACAGTCATGTCCACTATATTACACAATGCGGATTCAGGTTACTAGTAAAACTGCAGAAAATGAACAGTTAAAGATGACTTCCATGTCCCATTTATTTTTCAAAGTGACCTATAGGAAAACACAGACTGTTCATTATCTAACTTTCAGGAGAGTTACTTTGGATATTATACTGGTAAAATAATAACATCACTTTTACTTGATACTTCATTCAGAATAAAAATATTATTTAACTTCTGAAAAATAAAAATGTTCACTGAAATCCAACACATAGGAAACCCCTAAATAAAACCCTTTCAGTTCTAAACTTAAAGAAGAAACTTTGCCTAGATTACAGTTTATGGGAAGCCTATCAACTTATCATGAAGTTGTCTCTGTGGAAAACTTCATGATGGATGCAAAGAAGCTGACTAAAGCAATTATATGAGAAGCTTAATAAATTATGTGACAGTTGTTTTACATTCATTACATTATTTTAATTTTCTGGACAACCCTATGAGGTAGGTATTATCAGTATTTTTCATATGGGAAAAGGCATATGGTGATTAAATCACTTGCCCAAAATAACATAGCTAGTAAGAAGCAGACCTAGGGTTTGAACTCAGATATACTTGTCCCCAAGAATTATCTCTTCCTCAGAAGTCACTTCTGTCAAATGCTATGTATGCTACGACTTTTTTGGAAGATTTAGGCTCTCTCCCAATAATGCTTTTCTATTCACTAATCGTTTTATTCATAAATTCCCTCCAAAAACAAAATCATCCAATGCTCTACCACCCTGAGGTAAGCACTGTTAATCTTTTGTGTCTATCCTTCAAATTTGCATATGCGTGTGTGTGTGTGTGTGTGTGTGTCAACAGAGTTGAGATCATCTTATATAAACCAGTTAGTTAGTGAGTGGCTTCCTTTTCCCCACTTAGCACATCATAAGAATGTTCCATATCTTTAACATTTATTTATAAACACTGTTTACAACAGCTGGACAATATCAACCAAATTAATTTACCATAATTTACCTAAACATTCCCTTTCTCTATATTTAGGTTATTTTCAGTTTTTCACTTTTTAAAATAACTGATATATATAAGATTTTATTGATATTCATGATTTTTCCTCAAAATGGATTCCTACAGAATAAAACAGGAAATATTAAGTTAAGGAGCATAAAGAATCATGAGGTTTTTGGCATACATAACAAAATTATTTTCTAAAAAAGGCCATATTAATTTTCATTCCCATCAGCAAGTATTTTTCTTACCACATCCATGACAGCATTAAAAAGCTTTTCAAATTTGATATACAAAAATATCATAAATCTTTTATTCATTTAAATTTTGATTCTCAGACAAAACAGTTCTTGCATGTCTACTTACCTTTCTATTTTTTTCATGAGTTATCCAGTAATGTTTCTGCCTAATTTCCATTATTGGCTTAACTGTTTTATTAATTGGCAGAAGCTCTTAAAATATTACAAATGTCAGTTCCCCATATTATTTGCAAATATTTTTCCAGTTTGTACTGGGTTTTGAGGCCAGTAATCCTTAATTTTACTTTGTCAAATTTATATACCTTTTCTGCATGATTTTTATTTATTACCTTCATGCCTAAAGAGACTGAACCCATTCAAGGCCAACTAAATATTCAACTGTATTTTCTTTTACAATAATTGTTTTCCCAGATTCAGTTCTTCAATAAAAGTGGAAAACACCATTGTGTATGGCAGAGATGGTGATTTAAAACATTTTATTTTCTCCAATTATCTAACCAATTTTTCAAATACTGCTCACTAAACAATCAATTTCTTGGCCACTGCTTTGTAAGTCTTCCTCTATCATAGTAATATAAGGTAAGTCATATATTTAAGAATATTCCTGGGCTATACAGTATGTGTCTAATCTTGCATTGATATGATGATGCTTTGCTTATAGCAACTTTATAAAGTTTTAAACACTCTATAAAGTAGGGCAAGGAAAGGGTGTTCTTATTTTCCAAAATTTCTTAGTTTGCTCTCTTACTTTTCCAGATAAACTGTAAAACTGTTCTGCCAATCTCAAAGAAACAAAAATTGCTATTCTAACTGTGTTTGGAATTTTGTTAAGCCTATAAATTAATTACGAAGAATTGACAGCCTTACAATAATTGGCCATCCATTCTGCTATTTTTTTTATATTAGCATAGTAGATCATAGCTTAAGAGTTGTGTGTGCATGTGTGTGTGTGTGTGTGTGTGTATGTGTGTGTTTGGGGGAAAAAAATTTGGGAGCAGTACCTACCCTTCTCTTTAATATATATATGAAATATATAAAATTCTTTAATACATACACACAAACAACTGTACTTTTTTAAAAGTATTTTTCTAAGGCATAAAGAATATGTCTTCATTTTGGATCCCTTAAGAATACTTTTATAGAGATGTGAAGTATAACCAATAAACAACTACTTATTAATAGGCTATCTACAGAAGCACCTTTATATCAAATTTAAAAGCTTTTTCAATGAATATATTGATTAACTATCTTTGGGGAAATGCATTTAAAATACTTGCTCTTAACTAATATTCCAGATTTAGGAATTAAAACTTACTGATTGCATTTCTGTGCTAGTATGAGTTTAGATAGTCCCATATCGAGAACGGAGGTCTAAAGGGTTTTTAAAAAATTACAAATGACTACAAGTAAGAATTCCTCAAATATATTTGTGACAACTCTACAATACAATATAAGAAAACATGAATGGAGCCTTGTTATACCATTGTCCTTCTATGCCTTTGGACCAGCTTTTAACAATATCCTTTTAAGATACTCCTTAGAAGAGGGGTCATAGACAGACCCTACTACATACTGAACTTGGACCAAGATCACAGTCTATACTTATGTATGGCACATTCTGCACCAGACGTAGGCAGATAAAAGGCAGAGACTTTAGCCACTTAAGCTCTGACTAGCATCCTAGGAAGAGTTTCTTTTCACAGAAAATTCCAGATCTCTGGGAATCAACAGTAACTTTCTAATACTCACCATTTTAAATTATGGAAGTGAGATATTAAACCACTACTACCCAATTACAATGTCACTCCTAGACTGCCACTTCAAGACATAGTGAAGTTAAACAAAGACAGAATTTAATCTGCCCGAAACAAATAAAACACAGAAAAAATAACATCTGAAATGGCACTTTTCAAAAACACTGACATTAGGCAATAAAATGTGATGAATACTGAAAGATGGGAAGCAAAAAAGGTAAGCCCTACAATTGACCTAGCTTACTATTGGAAAGAGTTTCCAAGCAGCATTGCAGGGAAAGCTAAGTTAGGTATAGCCTAGAAGAGTCCCTGAGTTGATGAGATGTAGCTGAGCATCTGGGGAAAAGAAAGAGGATAGAATTCACAGGATAGGGTTCTGAAGAAGAGACAACTGCATGCAAAACTCTGGACATACGAATAGTTCCCCTCAATTATTCAGCAGAATAATACTCACTGCATGTGAGTGAGAAAACTAACCCAAACTGGGAAAAGAACAAGCTGAAAGGATTAGAAGGAACAATCCACGGAATGCACAAAGGGACAGGAATAGTTCCTATTCCCACCAGCTAGAATAGAAAACCTCATAATTCACAGGGTATCAGATACAGATCTCAGAAGGGTTTTGCAATAGTAGGGAATCACAGTGAATCCCCAACTAAATGCTGCTCTGGTCTAGTATGAAAGTTTAAAAGTAAGGCCTAAAAGGATCACACTAGTTCCAAGCTACTTGACCATATCCCAGAATAAAGTTCAACAATAGTTACAAGGAAAATAAAAATTTCTAGCACCTAACAAGGTAAATGTTATAATGTCTGCCAGCTAATAATTTTTCAAGCATAGATCTGATGAAACTATTTGAGTTCAGGAAAAGAACAACCCAAAAGGATTAAAAGAAAGAACCCACAAAGCTCACAAATGACCAATATAGGTTCTGTTCCCAACAATGAGAGTGAAAAATCTCATAATTCAAGGGGTGTTGGTTAGACATGCTCAGTATGTGGGAAAAATTGACCCTAGGCTAAACGCTACTCTGATCCCACATAATAAAGCTTCAAAGCAAGACTCAAAAGGATGAAACTGTTTCCAAAAACTTAACCATATCCCAGCGCAAAGGTCAATATTATTTATAAGAAAACAAAATATCAAGCATGCAAGAAAATTAAACTCACAATGCCTATCACCCACTTAAAAATAAGCATGCAATTACTCTGTCATTGAAGCAAAAAGCAGCCACAGACATGTATAAACAAATGGGTGTGGCTGTTTTCAAAAAAACTTTACTTACACAGACTGTATTGATCCTGAGTTAAGAATTTACAGTGTAAACCCAAGCTACTAAAATAACACAACAAACTGTTATAGATAATAAGCCAACAAGATATAAAATGGAATTGTAAAAATATTAATTGAAAAGAAGACAAAAAATGAGGAAAAAGAAAACAAAACCAGATGAAACAATAAGAAAACAAACAGCAAGACATAGATTTAAACACAACCATATCAATAATCATATTAAATCTAAAAGGTCTAACATTCCAATTGAAATTATACACTTGAAAATAGTTATAGTGGGATATTTTGAGTTGTATATATGTTACTACAATAAAAAGTTGTTTTTTTTAAAGGCACAGATTTTCAAATGGATAAAAAGCAAGGACAATATGCTGTCTTAAAAAACACACTTTAAATATAAAAACACAAAAAGGTTAAAACAAAAGGATGGAAAAAAGTAACATTAATCTAAAAAATGTTAAAGCTGGAGTGACTATTAATATCAAAGCTAAGAAAATACAAATATATTCAAACCTAAGAAATAGATTTCCAAGCTAAGTAAACCAGCTCGTAATGCGACAGAAGTTAGTACATCAAGATGGAAGAATAATCCCTGAAGGTTTGTGTACTAATAACAGAACTTTGAAATATATGAAGTAAAAATTCAAGAAAATTGAATTTGTGAGGTAGGGGTCTTCTTCCATACTTTAATATATGGAAATCATGTTCTATCAGCACCAATTGTTGAAGAGATTGTTCTATCCCAGTTGAATGGACTTGGCCATATTGTCAAAAATCAATTGACCATAGATGGGAGGGTTTATTTCTAAAATCTCAATTCAATTATTTTGGTCAATTTTTCTATCCTTATGTGAGTACCATGCTGTTTTGACAATTGTAGCTTTGTAACATGCTTTAAAGTCAGGAAGTGTGAGTCCTCCAACTTTGTTTTGCTTTGTCAAGATGTTTTTGGCTATTTGGGCCCCTTGCACTTCCAAATACATTTGACGATTGTTTTTTTTTTTCTTTCTTTCTTTCTTTAAAGTAAACTATGGGAATCTTCTTTGAGATTGCATTGAATCTGCAAATCAATTTTGGTAGAATTAAAATCTTAATTATATTTAGTCTTTCAAACCATGAACATGGAATCTCCTTCAAATTATTTAGGTCTTCCTTGATTTCTTTTAGCACTTTTTGTAGTTTTCAGTCTTTACGCCCTTTACATCCTTGCTCAAATTTATTCTTAGATATTTGGTTCTTTTAGTTGCTATTGTAAATGGAATTTTCTTCTTCTTGATTCCTTCCTCAGTGTACTCTGTACTAGCGTACGGAAATATTACTGATTTTGCATGCTGACTTGTATCCTGTCACTTTGCTGAACTAATTTATTAGCTCTAGCAGCTTTGTTGTAGATTTTCTGGGAGTTTATAAATATAAGATCATGTCATCTGGAAACAGTGAAAGTTTTAGTACTTCCTTTCCAATTTGCATGCTTTTATTTTTTTCTTGTTGTTGCCTAATTTCTCTAGTTATAACTTCCAGCACAATGTATAACAATGCTGACCGAGGGTAATCCTTGTATTGTTCCAGATCTTAGAGGAAAGTTTTCAGCGTTTCACCATTGAGTTTGCTGTGGGTTTCCCATATATGCCCTCTATCATGTTGAGTAAATTTTCTTCTATCCCTATCTTTCAAAGTCTTTTTATCAAAAAAGGATGGTGATTTTTTCAAATGCCTTTTCTGCATCAATTGAGATGATCATGTGGTTTTTCTCCTTTAATTTATTAATTTGTTCATTACAATAATTGATTTTCTTGCATTGAATCACCCTTGCATACCTATGATAAAACCCATTTGATCGTGGTGAATAGTTCTTTTAATGTGCTGTTGGGTTGAATTTGCAAGTATTTTCTTGAGGATTTCTGAATCTATATTCTTTAGTGAAATTGTTCTTTAATTTCCTATTCTAGTATCTTTGTCTGACTTTGGGATTAGGGCTTTCATTTTTTGGAAGAGTTTGAACATGAAATTGGTATTAATTCTTCTTGGAATGCTTGGTGGAATTCACCTATAAAATCATCCAGTTCTGCTTTTATCTGTTGGGAGGTTTTTGGTGACAGTTTCAATCTCTACTTATGATTAGCTGGATGAGATCTTCTATTTCTTCTTGAGTCAGTGCACATTGTTCTTGTGTTTCTAGGAAGTTATCCATTTCATCTACATTGTCTAGATTGGTGGCATGCATTTGCTCACAGTATCTTATTATGTTCTTTTTAATTTCTGTGAGGTCAGTACTAATGTCCCACTCTTCATTTCTGATTTTATTTGCATCTTCTCTCTTTTTGTGTCAGTCTAGCTTAGGGATAATTGACTTTATTGATTTTCCTGAGGAACCAACCAACTTCTGTTTTGTTGATTCTCTATTGTTTTTTGTTCTCAATTTCATTTATTTCTGCTCTTACCTTTTTTATTTCTGCATCTGTATGTTTTGGGGCTAGTTTGCTGTTCTTTTTAGAGTCCTTCTAGTTATGCAGTTTGGTCTTCACTTTTAGCTCTTTCTTCTTTTTTTAATGTAGGCCTTTAGTGCAATAAATTTTCCTCTCAGCACTGCCTTCATGCATTCCATAAGTTTTCATATTTATGTTTTCATTTTCATTTATTTCAAGATATATACTGTTTTCTCTTGTAATTTATTCTTTTACTCACTGATTGTTTGAGTGTGTTGTTTGTCCTCCATAAATCCGTGAATTTTCCAGCTCTCCACCTGTTATTGATTTCCAGTTTCATTACACTATGATCATAGAAAGTCCTTTGTATAATTTCAATATTTTTAAATTTATTGAGACTCATTTTGTAACACATCATGCAGTCTATCCCAGAGAAAGATCCCTGAGCACTTGAGAATAATGTATATCTTGCTGTGTAGGGCGAAATGTTCTGTAAATTTCTGTTAGGTTTAGTTCATTTATCATATTATTCAAGTTTTCTGTTACTTTATTGATTCTCTGTCTAGATGTCCTGTCTATTGATTAAAGTGGTGTGCTATTATTGTAGAAACATCTACTTCTCCCTTCAGAGTTGCCAGTGTTTGCCTCATCTATTTTGGGGCACGATGGTTAGGTGCATAAATATTAATGTGTTCTTTCTTCTTGGTGAATTGCCCCTTTTATTATTATATAGTATTGCAAATATCTGAGTCCCTTCTCTCAATTATTTAGGGTATATACGTAGTAGAGGGATTGCTGGGTCATATGGTAATTCTGCACTTAGCTTTCTGAGGAAAGGTCAAATTGTCTTCCACAATTCTTGCTTCATTTTACATTCCCACCAGCAGTGTATGAGTGTTTCTATTTCTTAAACTCTCCAACAATTGAAAGTTTCTGTGTTTTTTTTTTAATAGTAGCCTTTCTAGTGGGTTGGAGCTGACATCTCATCATGGCATTGATTAGTTATCGTAATAGGTAATTAAGTTGTGCTTTTGGCCATTTGTGTGTCCTCTTTGGAGAAATGACTATTCAATTCTTTTGCCAATTTTTAAATTTTGAAAAAAAAAATATATAGTGTCCTTCTTTGTCTATTTTAACAGCTTTTAACTTGAAGTTTATTTTGTCTGATATTAGTATAGCTATCCCCACTCTTTTCTGGTTTCTGTTTGCATGGAATATTTTTTCCAACCCTTCACTTTCAACTATTTGTGTACTTGGTATTAAGTGAGTCTCTTTTAGACAGCATAGAGATGAATCATATTTTTAAATCCATTCTACCATTCTATGTCCTTTAATTGTGGAGTTCAATCCAGTAACATTCAATGTTATTACAATAAAGGCAGCATGTTTTTCAACCATTTTATCCATTGGCTTTTATATGCTATATCTTATTTTTCTCTGGTTTTTTTTTTACCCTTACTGAAAAATTCTTCATTTCTACACTCTCCTCCAAACCTCTCTCTCCTTTCTTTTTCTTTCAGCCTATAGGGCTCCCTTTAGTATTTCTTGTAGGGTATGTCTCTTCTTAACAAACTCTCAGTTTCTGTTTATCTGTGAGTATTTTATATTCTTCCTCATTTTCAAAGGACAGTTTTGACAGATAAAGAATCCATGGCTTGCAATTGTTCTCTTTGAGTATTTAAAATATATCATACCACTGCCTTATCGCCTCCATAGTTTTTAATGAAAAGTCAGGACTAGGTCTTACCAAGCTTCCCTTGTATGTAATGAATTTTAGAATTCTCCTTTTGTTTTTGGCATTGGACATTCTGATTAGTAAGAGGCTTGGACTAGTTCTGTTTGGATTTAGTCTGCTTGTAGTGTGTTCTGCTTCTTGAATATATATTTTGATATCTTTCTTAAGATATCAAGATTGTAGTGTATTATTTCCTCAAATATTCTTTCTGCCCCTTTTCCTCTTTCTTCTTCTTCTGGAATACTCATGATGTATATATTTGAATGCTTCATGCTGTCATTCAATTTCCTACAACCCTGCTCAAATTTTTCCATTCATTTTATTGTCATGTTCTTTTACCTATAAGATTCGGGATGTCCTACACTCTGGTTTGCTTATCCTTTCTTCTGCCTCTTCAAATCTGCTGTAGTATGTTTCCACTGTATTTTTATCTCTTCTATTGTGCCTTTTATTCCTCAAAGTTCTGCTATTTTTGCACATTTTCAAATTCACCTTATGCTCACCCAGTGTTTATGTATATACTTTATCTCTTTCTCCACATTTTCATTCATCTCATTGAAATGATTTAGAAGATCTGTTTCAATATAATTAATTAGTTGTTTCAACTCCTATACTTGTCTGAAGCTTTAGTTCATTTCTTTGATTGGGCCAGCTCTTCCTGTTTCTCAGTATGGCTTGTAATTTTTGCTATTGTCTAGGCATCTGATTTCCTTGATGAGCTTATTCTGGAGGTCAGTTTCTTTCTCTTGCCAAGGTTGGTTTTTTGTTATTGGCTTTATGCTATAGCTCTTCTTTGACACTTGGACCAACTTATTCAAGACCTTTAGAATAGCTCGAGTTTAACTGATCAGAATTTTTTCAACTCTTAACCATCTGAATCTTGCCCTGAATATATGGTATGATTTTTGAGATTGCAGTATTTGAGCAATTGTTTCACCCCCAGTAAAAGCTTCCTTTACCCTGTTACTCCTCTAGAAATACTGATCTATTCCGTTTGATTTTTGTTTGACTCTATATGTTTGTAACACTCCTTTTGTTATCTGTAGCTCCTTTTCTCTGGAGGGCTAATTCTGAGAGAAGGGTTCCCCTGGGGAGAACCTAACCACGTCAGTTTTTCCCAGTCAAAAACAGGCCCAGGGCCCACAAAATGGGGTACAGATCAGTTCCAAAATGCCCAGGGTAGGTGACACGGAGGGATGCCAGTCTTCTCTATGACACTTCTCCCTGATTCTGTATTTATCTGTTATGTCCAGAAGATGGCATTGTTCAGCCAACTGCCCCCCACAGTCCTAACGTAGTTCTGTGCCTTTAATTCTCAGCCAACTCTGCCCCTACCAGATATGGGTATGTGGTTGAGACAGAGGTTGTCAGCTGCTTTTGGCCTGGAGCAGGTTGATACCGCCACTCAGATTCCTGACCCTGGAATCTGTAGTCTCGAATAAACAGCCACAAACTGCACTAGGCATCCCCCACCCCTTTTCTTTGGGAAAAGTTACCATTCAGCACCCTGTTCCCTGCAGCCCTGAGAAGTTACAGTGTATATCAATTCAGCCCCACTGCCGCCTAAACTGACTGTCTGGTAGAGGCAGAGGCTGCCAGCCATTTTGGGCCAGAGAAGGTGGATAATCTTGCTCAGATCCCTGACCCGGGAATCTAATCAACAGCCACAAGCTATGCTGGGACTTTCCCTATATTTTTTCTTAGAGAAGAGCAACCATTGAGCAACCTGTCCCTCACAACCCTGAGAAGTTACTGCGTCACTCATTCAGTCCCACTTCTGCCCTGGCTGAGGGCAGGGTTGAAATAGAGGCTGCCAGAAACTTTCTGCCCTAGGCAGGTTAAAAATGTAGCAGTTTTCTTGGAGCTGGAATTCAGCACTCTGAATTCACTGATCAAAAGCGGGATTTGGTGGTGGCCCTACCCACTAAACAGTAAATTTTTTAAAGGGTAAGTTTTATAGTATGTGAATTATATCTCAAGGAAGTCATAATTAAAAACAAAAACAAAACAAACAGAAAATGCACAAAATATCTGTAGAGTAAAAACTACAAAATGTTGCTGAGCGTAATTAAAGGAGACCTAAATAAATGGAGAGATTTGCCATGCCCATGGACTCAAAGAATGTCTATTGTTAAAAAGTCCAGTACCTGCAAACTGACCTATAGATTCAACACAATCACAATCCCAGCAGGCTTTCTGTAGATACTGAAAAGCTGATTCTAAAATTGATATGGAAATGCAAAGTACCTAGAAGAACCAAAATAATTTTGAAAAAGTACAAAGCTTAAGTCATTTGCGACATCCTGATTTCATGATATATTTTAAAGGTACAGTAATCAATTCCCAATCCCCAAGGAATGTGGGCCACCATCTCCAAGGCCTGAGGCAGCACCACTCTTCCATTGCAATGAGGTGGAAGGCCCATCCTCTGACTTCTGGGAAAATTCACCCTGTCCAAGTCCTTGGGTGGGTCTGTTCTCCTGGTCATGGTTTCTTGACTTCAGACTTTAGATTCTATAGTTCTGCCTCTGAAATTATGTTTCCTCCAGTGTATCCCTTTTCTGTCCCTCTCAGTCCAGACTGACAGTGGTTCTGTTTATACGGATCCCACAACACTCTTGTTGGCTGTCTATGCAATAGGCTTGGATTATGCACATCAGACAGAAGGAATTTCTACAAATCCCTCCTGGATAACTCCATCTCCAATCCTAGCCTTCTCTGAAATGGGTGACTAGTTCCACATTTGGTTAAATCCTCATGTGGGGTACTATTCTCTTGGGTCTCCTTTCCTAGAAGCCCAGAATTTTCCAAAACATCAATTTCTGGTTTCTTTCTACCCAAGAATTCAGTTCTCAGCTTATCTCTTTCTTGTCACATTTCACTATAAGTGCAAGGAGAAACCAGGCTGCATTTTCCACATTTAATCTGGAAATCTCTTCTGCTAAATATTCAAGTTCATGGCTTTTAAAATCTGCCTTCCAGTCAAAGTCACTAGTCAATTTTGTCAGATTATCTGTCATTTTAAATCAAGGATTGCCTTCCTTCCAGTTTGCAATAACACATGGCTCATATCTGTTTAAGGTCTTATCAGAAGTATTTTTAGAGTCCACATTTCTATCAACAGTCTCTTCAAAGCATTCTAGGGCCTTTTCTATCAACTTCCTCACAACTCTACCAGAATCTTTCCCTTATCCATTTAAAAAGCTGTTCCAACATGTTTGGTATTTGCAAACTGCAGCAGCACCTCACTTTTCTAGTACCAAAATCTGTTCTAGTTTGCAAGCTGCTGGAATGTGATATACCAGAAAGAGAATGGCTTTTAAAAAGGGGAAATTTATTAAGATGCAAGTTTACAGTTCTAAAGCTGTGACAATGTCTAAATTAAGGCAAGGCTGTGAAAGTGTCCAAATTAAGGGACCAACGAGGGGTTAACTTCACTCAAGAAATGCCAATGAAATTCAGGGTTTCTCTCTCAACTGAAAAAGCACATGGCAAACATGGCAAATTCTGCTAGCCTTCTCTCCAGGCTTCTTGTCTCATGAAAGTCAGCTGGGGGTGTTTTCCTTCTTCATCTCCAGGGTCTCTGGCTGTGTGGGCTCTCGTGGCTCTAAAGCTTTTTACAAAATGGTTCCCTCTTAAAGAGCTTCAGTAGGCAACCCCTCCTTGAATGGGGGGAGACATATCTCAATGGAAACCTTCTAATAAAAATTTACCACCCACAATTGGGTGGGTCACATCTACATAGATAGTCAAAAAGCTCCCACCTTGCAATGAATAAGGATTAAAGGACATGGATTTTCTGGGGTACAGAAAAGATTCAAACTGGCACAAATGGCAAATCAGCACCTGAAAAGATGGTCAACATCACTAGTCATTAAAGTAATGCAGATTAAACCTATAATAAGATACCACTACAAACGTACCAGCATGTCCAAAATTTTAAAAAGACTGACTTTACCAAATATTGGCAAGAATGTGGAACAACTGGTACTTTCATACACTGCTAGTGGGAATGTAAAAAAATATATAACCACTTTGGAAAACATTTTGGCAGTGGCTTTAAAAATACACATACAGGGCGGTGTGACGGTGGCTCAGTGGCAGAGTTCTCACCCACCGTGCTAGAGACTGGGGTTTGATTCCCGGTGCCTCCCCATGCAAAGAAAAAAAAATACACATACATATGACCCAGTCATTACAACTCAAGGAATTTACCCATGAGAAATGAAAGCATATGGCCACATAACCAGTTGTACATGGATGTTTACAGCAGCTTTATTGGTATATCCAAGAACTGCAAACAACCCAAATATTCATCCAAAGGTGAATGGATAAATAAATCATGGCATATCCATACAGTGGACTACAACTCATCAATAGAAAGGAATGAACCATTTGTACCTTCAACAACATGGACGAATTAAAGAAGCCAAACAAAAAAGTTTATATTGTATGCTTCCATTTATATAGAGTCCTAGAAAATGCAAAGCAAATAGTGACAGAAAGCAGCCTCAGTGGGGCAGGAGAGACAGATTATAAAAGGGCAGAAGAAAACTTTTGGGGATGATGGATATGATCATTATTTTGATTGTGATGATGGTTTTACAAGTATATACAAATGTCACAATTTCTCAAATTGTACACTTTAAATTGTACAATTTATTGCATGTCAATTATACTTCCATAAGGCTATTTTTAGAAATGACTAAATTAAACATTACTCCCAGAGGCATTCAGTAGTTTGAGAAGCTAAAGTTCTAAGCTCGCCCCTATCTACTTCATCCAGTTATTTATATTGTTCTTGTACATAACAGAACAATGAACAGCACAGGGGAATGACATTTTTCTGTCTGCCTTTCATTTAGACCATTAACTGACACATCTACTAGATACTAGGCATTGAAACAGGCAGAATAATTACTATTAAAAGTTTCTATATGAAAAATGTAATTGATAAAAAAAGTGATTTTTCTTAGTTTTGTTTCAATAAAATATAGTAAATATTTACACACAGATGCTCACCTCTTTGGATAATCTTGTGAAGACATCCCCTCCTCTGAGAAAATCCAGTATTAAATACAGCTTTCCTTCAGTCTGAAAGGCTAATTAGAAACGAGGATGAAGTAATAGAGCACTCTTAAAAGCTCAGAAAGTTATTTATTATGATTTTTTTTTTATTATTTGTAAAGGCCCCTTGAGGGACTGTGAAAAATTGTGAAACTATTCAGCTTCCCCACTTGGAGAATTCCTGAAATTCTCCCAGGCATTAGGGTCTCCCAATTTAATAAACCAAGCTCTTGATCTTGAGGCTTGCCCTTATGAAACTTCTGCAATGCCAAAATAAGCCCTGCATATAATTATGACTGAGTCACCCCCAGAGAGTTGCTTTTGTTGCTCAGATATGGCCTCTCTCTTTAAGTCAACCTTACAAATAAATTAATTACTCTCCCCCTACCTGGGACATGACTCCAAGGGGTGTAAATCTCCCTGGAAATGTGGGACGTAACTACCAGGGATGAGTCTGGACCTGAAATTGTGAGGCTAGGAATACCTTCTTGACCAAATGGGGGAAAAGGAATGATTTTAAATTAATACATCTGTTTAGAATTTTAATACTAAACATGATAAAGCAATTAAGCATTTAGTCACATGGTCTATTATTGGATAACATTATCTTAAAATTGAATCCAATATTAATTCTAGTGTAGGAAACAGCTGTAAATCCATTCCCAGAAAATAATCAACTTTACATGTGTCTTTAAACGGAAACATCTACAAACGTCATTTTCTTGATCTATGAAGCATCATGTTCTACTGCAGTTCCCTGAGCTCTGACTCTTAACTCTAAAACACCTATGAACTTCTAATTCTTTACAGCTTAACAAAAATGCTGCCTCCTCTATTAAGTTTTCCAGGATCTCCCCTTTTCTTCATTTCCCTACCGTATCCTCATCCTCTTACCCATCAAAATTGATTGCTACTACTTTTGAGATCTCATTTTGTTTATACCTCTTTTATGTTACCTATTCCATTCTGACTGGTACAATTAAGTCGTTTATATGTCTGTGTATCCTATAAATTATATATCCCTTCAGGTTAGAGATTATGTTTGCTTTGCCTATATATAGCCCCACCATATTAATACAGACTTTTGTGTACAGTAGGTGTTTACTGATTAATCTAATGACATAATGGAGAGTCAAGGAAGGAAATCTTTACATACTGTTACTTTCAATTACATTAGAGATTAGGGTATCAGGGAGTAAAAGAATAACGGGTGAAAATTTTTTCTGGATTTTTATAGGGATCCTTGGGTGTATTTTGAATGTATTAGTTTTCAAACATACACTAAGAACACAATCAATAGCTGCTACTTTTTAATCTAGAAAACTGAAAGTAACAAGGTATACTATAACAATGACTTAATGATACATATTCCTTATAGTTCTAAGGAAAAAATTCCTCAATCTCATCCATATATTATAATATACCTATTGCTTCTCACTACTATTCTTCTTCCCCTAAGTATAAGAAAGAATAGCTCAAAAAGACTAATATAGTTATATGGTCCTCTCAACAGACCCAATAAATGGATAAATTTGGGTAATATAAACATGTAAGAAGAACATCCAAATATTACAATGTTTTACATAAACTATCACAGTAGTTCATATCCTAAGATAGATAAACTAGTAGAGTAGAAACACTAGCAGAGAGTTAATCAGAAATCATATCTTGTTATCTTAGAGAAGTTAACCAACTTAGACAAGAGAAGTATAAAAAGGAAAAGAAGGATATTTATATTTATTTCAGATAGATATATTTTACATAGTTAAATGTATTGAATCAGTTTTGGAGTATTTATTACCTGCTATATGACTGTCTGAAAATAAATCTTAATTCTCTAACACCATATATAAAAAAATACATACCATAGTGTAACTTGACAATAAATGGATGATTTAATTCCACAAGTATGTCCCTCTCCACCCTTGTCCAAACCCTGTCTCGCACTAAAAATTAAAAGCAATATACTTACACTAAAAAGGGTTAAATATATTACTCTTGTATGTAAGTTCAGTAAAAATATCATCAAATAGTAACATATTCTAAGAGAAAAATTTTTTTCATTTGAATATTTAGTAAATATTACTTTACATATTTATATAAAATAAAAAAACAGGCCAATTCAAGATATAGTGTAGATACGTGTATGTAGTCAGTTGTGTTTTCTCAGTATGTAATACCAACAGAAATGGTACTGGAAAAAACAAGTTTCTTGAAAGAAAAGAGTATTGCTTAATAAAATTAATAAGTTCATTTTAAATTAAATGAAATGTGTCACTTTTCCTAGCATTAGGAAAAAGTAAAATCTCACTAAATTAGAACAGATGGCAATATCAAACCCAGAAATATCACTTATTGAAAAGAAAACTGTAACAACAAAAAGAAACAGAATCTAAACATTTTATGCAAGCAATACACAGAATTCTTTTAAAATGAGCTATACCAAATTCTATTTTAATAAACTGTCTAATTGTCTACCTTTTGAAGAAGCTTTTTTTCAACACCTTCATTGCATAGAGCTGCCCAGCATCAGGACCAGTTTTCTTCCTGACAAGAAAAACCTAATGGGAGAATAAAAAAATGTTAAATTCATATTTCAAGCCATTCTTGCTATATACACACATCAGCACACACATATATCCTTGAATTTCCTTTCATTTTATAGATATAATGCTACCCTATAAGTTATATTATCATTTATAATATTAATTAATATATTATCATTTTCATCATTTAATAGATCATACTTTACATACACATACTACTGTAAAAGATGATTAAGAAAAATAGATGAATGAACTCACTGACCATTTTTTATTCTGAAATATTACTAAATATTGGTTTACCTTATATATTACCTAGGTAAATGTTACTTTGCTTAGTTTGGGTAAATCACCTTTAACAGAGTCTGTAAGGACTTTCTTTTTTTTTGTTTTGTTTTTTTCTGTAAGGACTTTTGGAATATAACTAAATAAGAGCAGTTTTGTGCTCTTTGGAAGAAAGGCAACAAATTAATGTAACATCTCAACCCTCAGAAGTTATAAACACAATTATATTGCCTCATTCTAATGAAATTCTGTTCTCTCCAACTGTAATGAAAATAAAGGGAGGAAACATAGAAAAAAATAGATGAATTTGAGAAGTTTGTAATATGAGAGATAAATAATACACCAAAAGACTAATTTGAGCTAGATACCTCCTTTTATATCCCAAGCATCTTTCTGTTACTTTAATAAAGAGCAAACAAATGTTATGTAAATTAATTTGGTAACTTCATTCTCATTTTTAGAAGTTACCAGGCATTTCATTTTCTAATTAAAAAATCAGAGGCAATTCTTATTTCTCTGACAGGTAAAATAATCAAGATAGCATATCTCAATAAGCAAATGAAAGTGAAACTCTTTAGAGTTATCAAGCAAGCTTTATTACCTTCTTTTTTTCAAACTAAGATCATGACTCATTAAAATCAAAGTTTCCAAAAAAGCCTTATCACAAAGACAAATATGAATAGATTACACACCTTTTATAACTGTTATTTATTAAGAAAGTACCACTTCATTTTTTAAATTGACTAGTAAAACTAGTTCACTGCCTCAACCTACCATCTTCAATCCTGACAGGTTCTAATCAAGTATGTTTAAATTAAAAATTAAATTATTTTCACATAAAATTGCAGATGGAAGGGGCTGTTAATAATTTCAGCCTCACCTCTTCCCGAAGGTATAGTCCAAAACTTTTTATTCCAGATCTTCTATGTGATAATTATTATTCTGCAAACTGGAAGGTTAATTCAAACCCTATGATCAGAGTGTCTGTGCCAATTTAGCAGATTCACCCACTAAGTGATCAATTACTCACCTACCAATATCCTTATACTTCATGGAATCTCTGCTTTCCTCTCTCCAGAAGATAAAACTTAAGATCAGACCTATACTTATAGACCATTTTCTCTTTAGAGTTTTCACACTCATCTAGGGTAATACTTCTAATATTTCTCACATTTTCTCTACAGAAGAACGTTTGTTTTTCCCTTCTACCAATCCATTGCAATCTTACTTTTATAAAACATCATCAAAATGAATTACTAAGAAAAATGAAATTAAAACGTCATTCACTTATGTTGAACCATCCTTGCATACCTGGGATGAATCCCCCTCAGACTGTTCATTACTAGTGTATAGAAATACCACAGATTTTTGAGTGCTGATTTTGTAACTCATCACTTTGCTGTACTCATTTATTAGCTCTAGTAGTTTTGCTGTGGATTTTTCGGGGTTTTTTGACATATAGTATCATATCTGCAAACAGCGAGAGTTTTACTTCTTCCTTTCCAATTTTGATGCCTTGTATGTTTTTTTCTTGTCTAATTGCTCTGGCTAGAACTTCCAACACAATGGTGAATAACAATGGTGATAGTGGGCATCCTAGTCCACTAGAATGAAAAAGTTTTCAGTTTTTCCCCATTCAGAATGATGTTACCTGTGGGTTTTTTTATATATTTCCTTCACCATGTTGAGGAAGTTTCCTTCTATTCCTATCCTTTGAAGTTTTTCAACCAGAAAGGATGTTGAATTTTGTCAAATGCCTTTTCTGCATCAATCGATATGATCATGTGGTTTTTCTGCTTTGATTTGTTGATATGGTATATAACATTAATTGATTTTTTTTATGCTGAACCATGTGGAATAGAATAGATTGGTCAGATGTAGACCCTCTCATCTATGGTCAATTGATCTTTCATAAGGCAGTCAAGCCAAATCACCTGGAACACAACAGTCTATTCAATAAATGGTGCCTTGAGAACTGGATAGCCACATGCAAAAGGATGAAAGAGGATCCATATCTCACATGCTCTACAAAAATTAACTCAAAAATGGATCAAAGACCTAAACATTAGATCTAAGATCATAAAACTTTTAGAAGAAAATGTAGGGAAATATCTTATAAATCTTATAATTGGGGACAGTTTCCTAGATCTTACACCTAAGGCATGAACATTGAAGAAATAAATAAATGGGAAGTCCTCAAAATTAAACACTTTTGTGCATCAAAGAACTTTGTCAAGAAAGTAAAAAGACAGCCTACACAATGGAAGACAATATTTGGAAATGATATATCAGATAAAGGTCTAGTATCCAGAATATATAAAGAGATTGTTCAACTCAACAACAAAAAGACAAACAACCCAATTACAAAATGGGCAAAAGACATGAACAGACACTTCTCAGAAGAGGAAATACAAATGGCCAAAAGGCACATGAAAAGATGCTTGCTCAACTTCCCTGGCTATTAGGGAAATGCAAATCAAAACCACAAGGAGATATCATCTCACACCCACCAGAATGGCCCTTATCAATAAAACAGAAAACAACAAGTGCTGGAGAGGATGTGGAGAAAGAGGCACACTTATCCACTGTTGGTGGGAATGTAAAATGGCACAACTGCTGTGGAAGGCAGTTTGGTGGTTCCTCAGGAAGCTAAGTATAGAATTGCCATATGATCCAGCAATACCATTGCTAGGTATCTACTCAGAGGACATGAGGGCAAGGACACAAATGGACATTTGCACACCAATGTTTATAGCAGCATTATTTACTATTGCCAAGAGATGGAAACAGCCCAAATGTCCGTCAACAGAGGAGTGGCTAAACAAGCTGTGATATATACATATGATGGAATATTATGCAGCTATAAGACAGAATAAAGTTATGAAGTATGCAACAACACGGATGGACCTTGAGGACATTATACTGAGTGAGATTAGCCAGAAACAAAAGTACTGTATGGTCTCATTGATATGAACTAACATTAGTGAATGAACTTGGAGAATTTCAGTTGGTAACAGAGACCATCAGGAGATAGAAAAATAGGGTAGATACTGGGTAATTGGAGCTAAAGGGATACAGATTGTGCAACAGGACTGATTGTAAAAATTCAGAAATGGATAGCACAATCTACCTAACTGTAATACAATATTGTGAGTACACTGAATGAAGCTGAATGTGAGAATGATAGAGGGAGGTGGGCTGGGGGCACAAATGAAATCAGAAGGAAAGATAGACGATAAAGACTGAGA
>PVIY010035227.1:0-26505 GCA_004026745.1 Myrmecophaga tridactyla
TTGTTTGAAAAGCATTTGTGTGGTGTCAGCGATGGAAGAATAATTTCCAAGCGCAACAAATATGAAATGTAAAGTTTGCAGATGATCACCGCTGGAATGCCACTGAATACTTCGAGAGAGGGAATGATTGCTGTCCATCAGACCTTTTCTGTGCAATGAACTTTTTATCCAAAGCAAAAACCTGGAGATTAAAATACTTTTCTTTTTAAAATCCTGTTACCTGCTGTTGATGCCGCTCCGGCATTTTCATCGCAATGGTTCACTGTCGTCTTTCGATTCCGATTCTTTGGTGTTTAAAGGGGGTCAGGTGTGAGACATTGTATCTTTAGCTATGTCACAAGAATGAACTTCTTAATAGAAATACATTGTATTTGGAATACTTTCACCTGCGAGGCCAGGTGAGGAGTTATGCTTCTTTTAAGGGTGCTAAATGCAAGACAGCAGCCGCCCTTCACCTAGGCAGTGAGCTGCATGGACAGCTGAAGGCAGCTTGCGTTGTCCATGAAGTTTGGGGTCAGGCAGATGCGGTGCAAGCTTTCTTTCTGCCCTGTACTGTCCAGGTGATCTTGTCTCATCTGGGTGATGAGGGTAGCATGTCACCTTTTAGGGTTGCTGGAAGATCCACCTGGCACCTGGCCTTGCACTAACTGGTGCTTGATAAAGAATTCTTAACTCACAGTCTTGACCGTACTCAGAGTGGACAAGGCGTGTTCACCGTGCAGAGACGTGACTTTGCACCTGTGGTGGTGGCGAGGAAGGAGTTGCTGGTTGTGAAAGGAGAAGAATGGTTTTGCTAACTCAGAAGTGACGGTGAGAGTTCAAGGACTGGCCCAGGAAGGGGAGGGAAGGGGCAGGCTGGGCGGTAAGGGGAGAATGTCCCCTCCTCGTCCTTAGAGCTCTTGAGACCAGGTGCTCCTACCTCCCTCTCCTCCCACCTCATGGCAAACCCTGAGCCATCCCAGCTCCCTGGAGAGGGCGCACAAACCCACACAGCCTGAGGCTGGCCAGCCGAGCAACATGCTTTGTTAGTGGCTCCATGGGGCTCAGCCCCAACATGCTCGTGCAATCAACCCAAAGGAGCTAAAGGCTTTGGCAGTATTCTAGAAAATTATTTACTAGTGGTCGCCATAAGCATGTGAAAATTCAACACTGCAACTGGCATTTACTGAGCGCTGGGACCCAGCAATCTGCCAAGTTCGTTACACGCGTTATCTCGTTTGCATTCTTGGGGACACTGCCACAGAATAATCTAGAAGAGCGAATTCACTCACCCACAAAACAGGTATTGAGCTCTGCAGGAGATTATTGTTCAAAATTATTCTCCGTCTTCCCCCACTCCTGCCTGTCTGGCGGAAGACACTTTCCATCTTCAAATGTGCCGTTGAGTAGCACTCTTGACCTTTGCCATTGCTGAGAAAGACTGGCCCTGGGCAGCTGCTGCCTCCTCAGCTGGTCCAGAGTAAATGTCAGTGGGGCATAGCTGAGCCCAGTGCAGCTGAGAGGCACAGCTGCCTGGACAAGGCCAGCCAAGCTCAGCCAACAACAGCCATTAAAACAAGAGTATGTGATGATGCTTTTGTGGTACTGAGTTCTGGGGCAGTTCGTTACTCAGCAGTAGCTGTCTGCTACAAGCTGGTTGGGCAAGGGAGGCTCTAGTCTAGATACAAAAACATTAAATTCCAATCCTTCCCTCAACGATTCAAAACCAGGTAGAACTAGGAGAGTGAAGGCATACATGTAATTTAGCTGCTGCTGACATTTGACCATTGGTCACCTATAAAACTAGCAATTTCATATTGTTCTACCTAATAATATTAAGAAAAATAGACTCAGGGAAGCAATGAATTATCTTCCCTCTCACATACATCCTTCCAAACATCTGTATTACAACGTAAAAAGTTAAAAACTATGATATAAATGTTATTAATTCAATGGTAGAGTGACAGAATTTAATATTTGAAGCAACTTCAGAAATTATTTAGTCCTGTATATTACACATTTCTTTCTATACATAAAGAAATATCTGTAAGAAGTCAAACATCCTACTCAAGGTGGACAAGGCGTGTGAGAACTTGTCTGCCTTGAGTAGGACGTAAGAACTAGTATTCATTTCCACAAAAGACAGACCTCTCAGCAAAAATACAAAATAGCACCAGATAGGGAAATGCAAGAACTATAAAATGGGATTTTATGACATAATTCACTGCACTTTGCTAAAATTCATGGTAATGAAAATTTCACTAATTTATAATAATTATGAGAAATGTCAGTCTGAATGATTGAAAAGCAGGCAATAACAGAATAATGAAAAATACTCTTAATTTCACTGCAAGTAGTATTAAATGTTTGTAAGGTTTTTCCAAGAGGAGTCTGGGTAGATAATATGGCCATTTGGTAGATAATTATAATTAATCTCATATTTGTAGTTGTAAAAAAATGTTTCTAAACTACTGAGAGAATTACTCTGTTCAATAATTCCAACTTCTCTCCTGAAATCTTCCACTGTTAACTTACTAGGAGAGTGTTAATAGGCAACCTTAAGATAAAATTCAGCCCAAATTCTAAATTTATGAGATCCAGATTAACGAGGTTTTATTACAGAGACATCTTATTCCTGAGGCCATTTCAATGACATCACCATCAATTATCTTGGTAGACCAGTAGTCCAAGCTGAGCAAATCTCCATTTTTTTCTAGCAAACCAAATGGAAGCAATGTTCACTCACACACACACACACAAGTGTGCAATATGTTAACTGGGGCAAAAATAAAATTGAGCTAACATCCATCTCCAGAAGTTGAGTCACTGTGTCCATTCCCATCTGCTGGAAAGCCCACATCTATTTTTAAGGAGAATGAAATAAGGCCAGTGCATACCTGCTTTCCTCGCCTCGGCAAAACCACAGGAGACACCCCCCCCCACTCCCCGCCCCGCTGTGTCTGGTCTCAGAGGACTGGATTGAGTTTTCAAACTGCAGATTTCAAGCTTTCAGCCGGTGTGTTCTCTGTAGAGTCGCTCATGGACAAAGAGACCCACAATTAGCCAGGAATGGCTCAGCTTGGGCTTTTAGTCTATGGATTGTAAGGCAGCATAAAAGAAGACGACTGCCTGTGGCAATGGGGCAAGGCTGTGTGTTTTCGTTTGTGAAAGCTGCCAGAATGTGATATACCAGAAGTGGAACGGCTTTTACAAAGGGAATTTATTAAGTTACAAGTTTGCAGTTCTAAGGCCATGAAAATGTTCAACTTAAGACATCCAGGGAAAGATACCTTGACTCAAGAGGGCCAATGGGCCTGTCAGTTGGGAAGACTTCTGCCGGTCCTTTGGCTTCTTGTTTCAAGCACCTCCCCCAGGGGTGGTTTTTTTCTTCATCTCCAAATGTCTGGGTCTCCTGTTGACTCTCTCTGTTGGCTCTGAACACGTTCCAAAGTGTTTCCACTTTTAAAGGACTCCAGTAAACTAATCAAGACCCACCTTGAAAGGACTCACATCTCCATTTAGTCAAAAGGTCACACCCACAATTGGGTAGGCCAGTCTCCATGGAAACAATCCAATCCAAGTTTCTGCCCCACAATATTGAATCAGGATTGCAATACATGGCTTTTCTGGGGTACATAATAGTTTCAAACCAGCACAGTGTGTAGAATGAAATTGTAGGAATGGTTTTGGGGGATTTTTAAGTAGTGGTTGCTTCTCCTTACCATGGGATCCATCCACCCAATGATTCATTATCTCATCAATGTGTTGATTTAGCACCTTGCAGGCTTGCCTTTGTCTTCAGGTGAGCTTATAATCTTGTTTGGAATATGGATGTAGATGCAAATAGAACAAGGACTTGGACTGGGGCAAAGGGGCAGTGCCAGCATATGTAGGACTTCCAGACACAGACACTGAGCTTGTGTAGACTGGGCCCACGTCTATGTCTCCCTTGGGAGAGCTCCCTAAGAGCAGAGACTCCTTCCCTTCACCTGGAGGGGTGCCAGACTCAGGGGGAAAAGAAACTCCTACAGTTAAATTAGAATTTCAGAGAAAGCATGCATCATTTTTTGGTCTATATATACCCCAAATATTGCATGTTTAAATAGGGGGTAGCGAGACCTAATTTTTAGGGTTGCCGTGAACATTAGATGAAGTGGACTTTGAAAACTGCCAGGAACTGAACCGTAGTGGCTGTGATTGAGTCGTTAGTGCTCACTGGGAAGTAGCCAAGCTCAAGATGCCAAATAGGAAGGAATGTCAGAATGTGGAGGGCTCAGCTTGGAGAACCCCCAGGGCCCCCATGCCCACCCTGACCCTTGGGCAAGCAAAGCCATTGTAACAGTACATATTTGACTTTGTGCTGGTTTGAAAGGATTTATGTTCCCTAGAAAAACCTTGTTTTCATCCTAATCAATCTTGTGGGAACTACTGTTTCTTTTAATCCCTATTCAGTAATGTAGGTTAGAAACTTGATTAGGTTATCTCACCTACTCAGGATTATTAATTTTGGATTAGAGGGAGACATAACTCCACCCATTCCAGGTGGGTCTTGATTAGTTTCCTGGAATCCTTTAAAAGAGGAGACATTTTGGAGTAAGCTTGAGAATGACGAGAGCCAGAGACTTTTGGAGATGAAGAAGGAATATGCCCCTGGGGGAGAAACAAGAAGCCTGGAGAGAAAGCTAGCAGATGTCGCCATGTTCACCATGTGCCTTTCCAGCTGAGAATGAAACCTTGAATGCCATTGGCCTTTCTTGAGTGAAGGTAACCTCTTGTTAGTGCCTTCCTTTGGACATTTTTATAGACTTTCTTTAATTGGGACATTTTCATGGCCTTAGAACCATAAACTTGCAAGTTATTAAATTCCTCTTTTTAAAAACCATCCCATTTCTGGTATATTCCAGCAGCTAGCAAACTAGAACACCCTTCCATTTAATTTTCCCAGAAAGAAACTACAATAGGCAAATGGACAGTTCACAAAGTTGTCCCCAGAACTTGGGAATATCTTCCATGACATGGCAAAGGAGAATTGAGGATTTCAGGTTGATGATTTACCTGGCCTTAAAGTAGGGCAATTATCCTGGATTATCCAGGTGAACCCACTGCCATCATGAGAGTCCTTAAAAGGGGAAGAGGAAACAGAAGAGGGGGTCGCTGTGAGTCTAGGTGAGAAGGACTTGCACAGCCATTACTGATGTCCAAAATGGAGGAAGAGGCCACAAGCCAAGGAGTGCAGGCAGCATCCAGACACTGGGGAAGAAAAGAAAACAGATTCTCCCCTACCCTACCTTGATTTTAGCTCAGTGAGACCCATGTTAGACTTCCAACCTCCAAAACTGCGACATAATTAGTTAGCGATGATTTAAGTTGGTGACAATTGAATAGGCAGAAGCCTCATTCCAGAAGCCTCTGAGTGCCTGAAGTGCTGCCTCCCTGAGCATTTTCACCATAATCCAAATAGCAAAATGGTTGCTCTGGGAATTTAGTTCTAACGGTGGAATTGTCATTTTCCTCTGGGTAGGAAGTTATTTAGAACTTTGGGTCTTTAACAAAAACAAGAAATCGATCCTTCTGCCATAACAATGTGACTTTCAATGCTTGGGACTCCCAGACCTGTGCCCCACACCTTCCTTCTGAAAATAAAAGGGCTCGCTTTCAAGGGAGAAAAATGGCTATTGGAATGAAGACAATCTCACAGAAAGGGTAGACGTCATTCTTTCCATAATGATGCCTCCTTGACTTCTGGGCTAATATTTAGTTTTTAGGAATTAATACAAAGAGAAAGGAGACCTATTGTCACTTCCTTTCTCCATTAGCCTCCAGCTATGGGCTTCATTTCAGGAACCACCATTTTTAGCATCCTTTTTTCCAGTTGGCCTTGATGTAAGCGTTAGGTCTTTATTTCCCAGGCTGCTGTGACAAGTACCACACAACGGGTCGGCTTACACATCAGGAATTTACTAGGGTTTCAGAGGTCAGGAGTCCCAAGTGAAGGGGTTGGCAAGGCCACGCTTTCTCCCTGAGGTTGTGGCATTGTGGAGCTGGCTTGCCATCGTCCTCAGCATCCTTGGTTTGGATGTCCGCCTCCCATCACATGTCGACGTCTTTGATTTCCTGCAGCATGGTTTTTGTGGACCTCTGGCTTTTCACCAGCTCTCCAGAAACACACAGAAGGTCCATGCGGGTTCAGTTGGGTCACACCTACAAAGGATCTTAGAAGACCCTATTTGCAAAAGAGTCCACACCTTAATTGATCATAATTTAAAGTGTCCTATTGAAAAAGGGGTTCACACCAATAGAAACGGGGGTTAAGACTAAGCGTGTGCCTTCTGTGGGGTACATGAATCCATCTACCCACAGTGGGAAGTGTGTTCTCTTCTCCGGGGCACTCTGAGATTTTCCCTGGTTCCACAAAGAAATCACAAACCTGTCCATTTTCCTCTGTTTCCTATGAATTCTTTAAAATTTTCTAATTTAATCAAGGCTCATATGCATCACTCTAGAAAGCCATCAAATGGTTCAGAAGGCTTAAAATAAAGATCTTTATACCAATGTCTCCCAGCCCCAGAGGCAAGTACATTAGAGTCTCTCGAGTTTGGGTTCCTCCTTAATCCTAAGAAGTCAACACATATGCAAATGTATTATTTTCCTTCTTTAGACCAGATCCCTCAGTCTTAGGCTGCATCTTTTGATCATTTAGGGAGACTGTGAATGTCCCAGTCTTGAGACTTCACTACAGATCAATTAAATAAGAATCTGGAGATGGAACCCAGGCCACATCATTTTGGAAGCTTCCCGATGATTCCACCACGCAGCCAAGGAAGAGAATACTTGCTTCTGATACTGGCTGTTATGAAGACATTTAGTCTTCACTGTGAAAGATGAGGAATCAGCTTCCTTCCAAGAACTATGAGTTTCCAAACTTTTCTGAAATGAGAATCCCTTGGGTACTTGTCAAAGCTATGTTCCCAGGGGTCTCCTCTGGGATTGGTTTTTGGTGGTCTGGATGGTGCCCAGGGAATTGCATTTGTTCAAATCACCTGTGTAGGCCCCCATTTTTTTCGTTGGGCTGTTGGTCTTTTTGAGTTGTAAGTTATTTATATATTCTATCTTGACACATTTTTTACATATTCTGAATATATGTCTTTTGTCAGTCATATGTATTGTGAATATTTTCTCTCACTCAGTGACTTGCCTCCTCATTTTCCTAGTGGTTTGTTTAGAAGAGCAGAAGTTGTAATTTTGATAAAATCCATTATATAAGGATTTTCCTTCTTGATTTATGCTTTTGGAGTTTGTGTAAGTCAAAGCCATGGAGATTTTCTCCTATATTTTTCTTCTGGAAATGTTATAGAAGGATGATCTTTGTGTTTGGGGGTTGTTGAGTTTTTTGAATTGGTGGGGTGATAGCTTTCACAAAATTCAGAAAACTTTTGGCCATTAATTTTTTAAATATTTTTTCTCCCTCTTTTCCCAAGCTCTCTTCTCTCCTTTGGGGACCCCCAATTGGATGTGTCTAAGGTTCTCTGAAGTTGCCTCACAGCTCGTTGATCCTCTTTCCTTTTCTCTTAGTATTTTTTTCTCTACATGTTTCCATTGTGCATAAGATCTGTTGATTTGTCTCCAGTTTAACTAATTTTCCTTCTGTAATATCTAATCTGTCTTCAATTCTACCCAATATATTTTTCATCTCAGATATTATAGATTTCCTTTGTAGAAGTTCATTTTGTGTCTTTTGATATCCTCCATGTTTCTGTATACATGTTAACTCTTTCCACTAGAGTTTTTAAGACATTGGATATAGTTACAAGAACTACTTTGATGTCTTTTTTGCTAATTCTAACATCTTTGTCATTTCTGTGTCAGTTTCCATTAACTGAATATTCTCCTCGCCGTGGGTTGCATTGTTCTGCTTTAAATGCCTATAGTAGTTATATAACTACTTATTAAAACATACTTGGAAATGTATCACATTTTTGTATATATGTTATATTTCACAATAAAAATGTTAAAAATGCTAAAAAGATGCTATCCACTAATAAAATTAAAAGAAATCGTTAAAAAACAACTTAAACCTATACTTTTCTAAATTTCAGTGGCATTTTTTATTCTTTCTTTTCTATGTAAGGTTAAAAAATAAATACTTCAGCTTTTTCTCTGCTCTCTTTCCCCCATATTTTGTTCCTCTATTTTTCAAGTATAATTTGAGATTTTAATTTGATTTTATTATTGTCATTTTGTTTTCCTCTATGTTCTGTACTTTCTCATTTAAGAATATTAACACTTGAGTTTTCCTTTACAGCCATATCTCCAATATTTGTTAAGAAAAATCTTATTTTCATATAGCTTCACTATTGTGACCTCCTGATTTGAGGTTATTTATTTTAAATGTTTTCTCAGTTAACTAAAATAAATCTTTAAGTAATTTGTTTTCCAGGTGGAGTATAAAAAATGGACTTAATGCCATTGCATTTTTCACTTAAAAGTGGTTAAAATGGTAAATTTTATGTCATGTATATTTTACCATAACAAAAAATAAAATGAACATTTCTTGAGCTACTCTTCCTGCATTGTCTCTGTGAAATTTGATCAATAGTGGTCCTCTCATAGTTTTGCCAGATGACAGCATTCTCATGAAAAGAGCACATTTAAAGTCAAGTAAATAAACCATTGTGCATCCGTGTGTGGTGTATCCAGACCCTTGTTTCGTTGAACAAAGCTCCTTTAAACTTGCACCTCCAAGCATTTCTTTGGGCATTTCCTTTATAAATGGGTCTGACACGTACAGATAGAGTTGAAAGGAGAGGAAGAAGATGTCAACATAGGTGATGAAGCAGATATCTAGGTATATGGGTGTTAAAGCAAAGGGATACAGGGTAGGCATGGAAGCTATGGACATACCATGATAAATGACTGGAGAAAATGAATATTTCCCTCAATTATTCTAATCCCTTAAATCAGGGTTTCTCAGCCATGGCTCTACTGACATTTGGGGCTGGACGAGTCTCACCCACATTGGTGGGTGGATGGATGGATGGATGGGTAGGTGAGTGGGTGGGTGGATGGCTGGGTGGATGGTTGGGTGGATGGCTAGATCAACAGACAGAGTCTCTCATGCTAAAGCAGAGTTTCTCCATGTCGATATTATTGGCATTGAAGGTGATGATTCTTTGTTTGAAGGGACAACCCCAGACCCCATAAGGTGTTTAGTAGCATCCCTGGCTTCTACCCACTAGATGCCAGGAACACCCTACCTAGATCTGACCATCAAAAATATCTTCAGAAATTGACAAATCTCCTGGGGTGAGTGTGTGGGCAAAATCACCCCAGGTTATGAGCTGCCCCTTTAAAACATGTAGGTTTGGAAGCACTAAGTAGATAAAATGTTCATATCTCACCTTTTTTTCTCGGCGTCATTGGCGTCTTTTGGAGAAACCCAAACAACAGTAGAACTGGGTTATCTCGGGAAAACCAATTTATAAAGACCCTTTTATGCTTATATTTTAATGTTTTATTGAAGAAGAGGCTCATTACAAACGTAACTTGGGCAATGCTACTTGCAGTCCAGCAATATCTTCTTTTAAATCTGAATCAGCCTTTTATCCAATGTTTACAGTTCTAGGGATGTGGAAATGCCCAAATTAAGGCATTCAGAGAAAGGTACCTTAGCTCCAAAGAAAGGGCCAATGATGTTTGGGGTTACTCTCTCGGCTAGGAGGGCACATGGTGACGTCTGCTAGCTTTCTCTCCTCATTTCATTAGGGTTCCCCAGGACTGTTCTCCTTCTGCATCCCCAAAAGTCTCTGGCTGTGTGGGCTCTCTCAGTAATGTTGGCTCTAGTGGCTATGAAGATTTTCCAAAACGGTTCCTCTTAGAGGGCTTCAGTAAACAACCCCACTTGAATGGGTGGAGAACATTTCCATGGAAACCATTTAATCAAAAGCTTCCACCCACTACTGGGTCAGTCACATTTCCATGGAAACAATCAAATAGATCCCACCCAGCAATATTGAATGAAGGTTAAAGAAGTTGGTTTTTCTGGGGTACACGCCAGATTCAAACCAGCACAGATGCTTATGTAGAATTCTCAATCCCTGCATGGAGCAAGGCCCTGCTTTAGTGTTTGAAGAAGAGCAAGGATAGGTGCAGGTTTTGATGGAAGGTGAGAAAGAAACTGCTTCTCTCAGAACCTTTCCCCTTCCCATCCTTAAGATATATATATACCTCATGCATTTCTGCTGTGCTCTTAGCTGTCTGAAACATTTTCACTTCCGTTATTGCACTGGCCCTTCCCGGCTCTTTGTCTGCAAAGTTCCTAACCAGGAGCCATCTGTGTTTTTGAGGGTGTGTCTGAGGCTCGAGGCACAAATGGGTGGATGTATGGATGGACGAATAGATGGTTGGATGAACATATAGGTGGGTGAATTTATGAACAAATGGGTGGATAGATGAACCTATGAGCAGGTGGATTGGCCTTGGTTTAGGGATAGACAAATGGATGAACAAATGGATGGATGGTTGAATGGACAAATGGGTGGATGGATGAACCAATGGGCAGTGGATGGACCTTGGTTCAGACTGTTGCTGCTGGTGAGCTGGTCACAAGGTTAGCACTTCATGAGACTGAAATGGCCCTAGAAGTAGACTTGAGTGCCTGGGCTTCCCTAAATGCTAAGGCTGAGATGCCTGAGGACTTCAAAATTGAGTCTTAACCCTGTCACTTACTCTTTGGCATTACAGCCCCACTAATGGATCTTTAAGCTCCTCATTCATAACACAGGAGCAAAATCTCCTTACAGATTATTATGTTTAAGTTACTACTGTACTCGAAGTTGCAAAACCAGCCTAAAAACTGCCATAAATGACTTGCTATTGCTGATATTACTGTGATCATTTCCATGATCATTTTTTATAAATGCTGATGGGATGAGGGAGAGAGATACAATAGCAGTCTCAGAGCTATGCTTTCCCCTATGTGATACTGGAGAAAGTTCCCGTGAGTCAAAGGGTGAGTAGGCTATGGAGGAGGCTGGGAACCAGAAATAAGAAAGAACAGGACAAAGGCAGTCATGCTGGTAGAGAAAGACTCTCTGGTAACCAAGATGGGGAAACAGTTGTACCTTAGCACGAGTGATCAGTGAGCAGAGACCTCTCTACACATCTACTCTGTCTAGGGGTGGAGAGACTGAGGGACAAGATGAAGCTGTGCAAGAGGGCGTGGATGGGACTAGAACCCAGAGCTCCTGACTTTCAGTCCAGGAAAGGGATTGTACTGGTTGGAATCTGTTATGCATCTCAGAAAAGCCATACTCTCTTCATCCCTTCTTGTGGGGGGCATGGCTCTTGTTGGCTGGGACACTTTGATTAGTTTGTTTCCAGGCAGATGTGACCCTGCCCATTCAAGGTGGGTCTTAATCTGCTGACTGGAGTCCTTTAAGAGAGCCAAAAGAGTTTAGAGGAGCCAAGGAAGAAAATGTCCCTGGAGAAGTAAAGACAGGACCCATAGATGTGTGGAGACAGAAAATGCCCCTCTAGGCTAGGAGATGAAATTCAGAGTTTGCCCAAGAGAAGCTAAGAGAACACCCACAGATGTTTAGAGGGAAAAAATGCTTCCAGCAGAAGCCAGAGGGACCTACAGATGCTGAGATGGCCATTTTGGAAACCAATCCAGGAGAGAAGGACCAGCAGACATTAGCAAGTCCTTGTTGATTCCTTAATTTGAACATTTTCATGGACTTAGAACTGTAAATCTGTAACCTAATAATTCCTCTTTTAAAGAAGCAATCCATTTCTGGCATATTGCATTCCAGTAGGTTTAGCAAACCAAAACAGGTACACCACATGACTCCCTGCCTGACCTGTGCCTGAGATTTAAAGTCTGGAAAAGATACGTAACTATGTTTTAAGAAGTTGCTCGTTTTGCTCGTGAACAGAATAATCAACATTGATTTTAAATATCACTTATTGGGTATTCTTAAAATTACAAAAGCAGTGCATGTTCATTGTTGAAATCTTGAGACACACCGAAACTAAAAAAGAATAAAAAGTTAATTGGTAATCTCACTATCCTTGGATTTTTAACGCATATCATGGATCAATACCATCCAATGTTATTGGATGGATGGACTAATCAAATAAGTAGGTACTCTCACTATCTTTGGATTTTTAACACTTTTCATGGATCAATACCATCCAATATCATTGGATGGGAGGACTGATCCACAAATGAGTGGGTAGGTAGACAGATGGATGGTTGGGTGGATGGGTGGATGAACAAAAATCCGGGTGGATGGGTAGACAAATCCATACACATTCTTTAACAAACATCATTTATACGTCATGTACTCTTACTGCCTTCATTTTCAAAAGCAAGGTGTTGATTTTCAAACACTCAAAAAGCACCTTGATACACTCTCTTTGTAAACAAACATCTACATTCTATATAAAAGCAGCGTCCTCACTGATAACTCCCTTCTCTCCTTGCCCCGTTCCCATTACCACTCAAAATCTGTCCTCACAGAAAGTCACCTGTCCATGTGCATGCATTGGAGTCTGTATTGTTGGGCAACCGCCTAAAACTTAAATGGTGTTATGTTGTATATTTGTATGAACGTTTCTAAAGTTGCTTTGTCAAAGAATGATCTATCTTGGAGGTTTTCCCTCTGCAGCACTCACCTTTTGCATTTTATCTGCTGGAGAGTTTCATCACAGCATGAATTCACGGATTGCCCCCATTGGATGGACAATTCAATTCTGCCCAGTTCTCTGCTCTCACAGACACGCTGCCACAAACATCCTTGTTCCTGCCTCGTCAAACCCAGGTGTGATGATTTCTCCAGGATAGACACCCAGACGGGAATGGCCACCTCCTAAGGAAATGCACACTTAAATTGGCATTGACATTTCCCACTTGCCCTCTGAAAGCTCAGTGCCGATTTTCCATTCCCACATGAGGGGACAATTACTTTACATCCTGACAACCGGGAAATACTTTGCAATGCTACTGCTTTTGTGTGCAGTACTGCAATACAGATTGGTATTTTCTCAACAGTTAAGAAAATTTATTATAAAAGGCAAAGGCAAACAACAAAAGAGGGCAAGGAGTGCAGTATGTTCCTAATTCTTATAAGAAAAACATACAGAGAAAAGAGTGTTGGGAAGTTCCTAATAATGATGATTTATTGAATACTAACTACATGCAAATGGTTCTTGTCTCTTCTGTCTCATAAGACTCACTAGCTATAGCGCTGATGAGACCCATCATGTTTTCTCCACCCACCATACGTATCTCAAAAATGGCTGCATTGTCCCAAATCTGGGGATGCTGATGAGTAGATCTAAAACAAAATACAGATATGAAACAATAATGACACCTGTTTGGGGGATAAGAAAAGACACTGTCTGCAGTGCTTTCTTTAATGGCCCCAAGGTTTTGCTCCTTACTAATCTTCCAGGGAAAAAGTCTATAAATACAAAATGGCAAATGGAACAAGAGAACAGGAATGGGATTGCCCATGTTACATGATGAGTATATTTACTGTCCTTAAGACAAAGCTAAAGTCAACTTTGAAAAGCTTAACGCTGGGTCCTTTAACTCTCTGTCGGTAGGGACTAAATCAGGCTTTGCCGTCTAATAGCTTTGTGGCTGGATTGCACAGGGGAATGGGCTGCCCTTGCCTCTCATTTAAACAAAACCAACTTTTTTTTCATGCAAAAGCTTACTCTAGGCTCCCACGTCATCAGGAGAGTTTGCTCATGGTTGGCAATCTCCTGACCACATGCTACGTGTATTAGGTGCAGGGATCATGGAAGCCAAAATATAAATTCGGGGATTTGTCCTTTGCATGGCTGTAGCTCCATGTTCATCAGGAAATGCATGTCCAGGCTGGGCCACTTCAACTTGGTCATTATGGTCAAGCTCAAAGGAGCAGAGGGTCCCTCTCCCATCAGGACATGCAATGACGCAAGACCCACGCAGAGAGGGGAATTCCAAGATGGCAGCTCCTTCCCTTTCATGTTTTGAGGGTTTTCCTGGCTGAGTGACATGTAGGATGAGATGTAGGGTAGGGTAGAAATGAAATTCACATGTGCATTATCTTAAAGATCTCTAAGGAAACCCTTCACACCCCTTCCCTCGGATGGCCCCCAAAACTAAGGAGCATTTTCTCCTAGAACTTTCCCTCAAAAATGAGTCAAACATGATTGGGGAGGACAAGAATGATTAAAATAATGCTGAGAAGAAATTTCAGCACCAGAAACGCCACCAGCAAAATGACTGAAGGGAAAGTATTTGAATTTGAGCAATAATGGCAAACTCAAGACAGATGAGTCATGGGCTACGGACCTGCAGATATCAAAAGTGGACAGATCTGGCCACTCAGCCCTGACACCAAAGTCTTGTGCTCCTACAAACCACCTCCTGCTGCTTCTTCTCTGCTGCGTTGTCCACTGTCATTTAAAAATGTGTCAGCAAGACCTCGAGCTCATCTACAGGGAGTCGTTCTATCAGCTACCTGCTTCCCTCGTCAGAAAGCTCCCCGCAGTTTATCTCTTCTTCCTTCCACTTCTTCTCAGCCGTCCAGTTTCCCCCTGCAAAACCTCTTGCTCCTGAGAAAACGGACAACTCGTCCTGTCGCGTCCAAGGAAGGGAAAAGATAATTTATTAAGGTAGGAAAGATTTGACAGCTCTCAGAATTAGAAAGTTAAAAATCTGACTTTTTTTTTTTTTACAAGTGCTAAAAGTTTGTATGGAGATTTTTAATACGACATAAAAATGAATGTCAGAGATTTAATACTTCAGGAGTAAGGGTACATTTTTCTTTCCCCGTGAATGCGTGGGATTTTTATTAATAGATTCCTTCTTTCCGTTGTTACTCTTTATCCACCTCATCGTGAATCATTGTGCTTGGGGAATTCTTTTGACTTCCTCGCCTGTGTTCTGAGGGAGATGAGAACGAATTTTGGGCTGTCATGGATGTGCTGATTTGCTGGAGATCTTCGGAGTGTGATGCTCGAAGTCTACCCGAGCCGGCGTGCCTGTAGGTCCTGCTGACACGCATGAGAATTATACGCGCTCACCCACAGCGGGATAAACCTTTGTGTCTTGAAGGACCTGGCAGCAAGATGTGCTTAATTGAAATCCACGATGTCATGTCACTGCCTGGGTGACTGACACGCCGCTGCCAAAAGAGAGAGCGAGACGCACCTGTCACCTCCCCGGCAACCCCGAGACATCCTGCGGAACGTCTCAGCCACCTGTGCAAGGTGTTCCTTTCCAAGAGCCGACTGGTTCCCTTTGGTCTACACAGGGAACAAAACGTGTGGGAAACCCTTCCCCAACATCGGGTCCTCCCCGGCCTGAGAACCACTGCAAAATCAAAAGGATGATGGATGCCTGCCATGAACAGCTTTGTGCTAATTCTCTGGAATCCCCAGCAGCCTGGCTTGGAGACCAAAGGCAAGTGTGGGCTTCTGGGGGTCTTCCCAGAGGCAGGGGGATGGCCCAGACAAATGCCAGAGGTCCCTGGCAGGATCAAAGAGGCAGGGAGCCCATGGTGCTTTCTGGGCTCTGATGGGAGCTGAGCCCAGCTCTGGTTGCCATAGAAACCCCATGAAGCAGGCGTGTTTCTCTTCTCCAACTCCTCAAAGGGTGCAGGTGGGTGAGCACCAAGCACCTCAGCTTTCCCAGTACCGTAGGATTCCTTGCAAAGAGCTGCACCCTTAAACCCCATCCAGCTCTACCCTGTCTCACAGTCAGTCCAAGGCTTGCACCTGTGTGCTCAGATGAGCTGTGGAAGCAAAGCATCCCAGGAAAAGTGCCGTGCCGATGGAGGCACACGCAACCACCCCACCACCCAACCACAAAGGTGGTGCATTTTCTCTGCTTCTTCATTTAACTGTCTAGCCTTCTGGAACCTACTGAAGCCTTCTAGAAGGCTCTCCTGAGACCTCTGGCCACTGGGGGTCCTGCTTCCTGTGGAACCTCTGCTGACCACTGGTTGTTGTGATGTTGACTTTCTGTGTCAACTTGGCTCTCACGCTGTCCAGTTCTTTGGTCAAGGAGTGGCCCAGATATTGCTGTGGAGGTGTTTTGCAGATGGAATTAGCATCACCGTCAGTTGACGTCAATCACTCCACCTCACCCGGGTCCTGACCCCTGGGTGCAGAAATGTGTTCTGTGTTTCCACCTCCAGACCCTAGAGGCTGGAGAGATGTGACCACTTGTGCTGGTTTGAATCTGTGGTGGACCCCAGAAAAGCCATGTCCTTTAATCCTCATTCACTGTTGCTGGGTGGGAGCATTTTGATTGTTCCCTTGGAGATGAGACCCACCCAATTGTGGGTGGTAACTTTTAATTAGATGATTTCCATGGAGGTGTGTCTCCACCCGTTGATGATGGAGTTGCGTACAGGAATCCTTTTAAAAGAGGAAACATTTTGGAGAGAGTCCTTTTTGGTAGAGCCATGAGAAAGCCAGCAGATGCCACCATGTTCTCCATGTGCCCTTCCAGCTGAGAGAGAAACATTGAACTTCATCAGCCTTTTTGAACCAAGGTATCTTTCCCTGGATGCCTTAGATTAGATATTTCTATAGACTTGTTTTAATTGGGACATTGACTTAGCCTTAGAACTGTAAACTAGCAATAATTAAATTCCCCTTTTTAAAAAGCCATTTTGTTTCTGGTAAATTGCATTCCGGCAGCTAGCATGCTAGAACACCACTGGTTGTGTTTGTGTTCAGGGGCCCAGATGGAAGCCATCAGAGTTGAAGACCTAGAAAAAGGGTCTTTGGCATGGGATAAGGAAAGGACAAATTGCCATCCCAGGGTGGATTCTTGGGGAAAGAGCTGCTCAGAGCGGTGGTCCTTGCTTCCAGGCTGAAGGGAAGAGCAGAGAGTCTGGCAGCTACACCTCAGGTACCATCTCCCTAAGCTTTGTGTCCGTCTCTACACTTTCCATGTGACCTGGTGTCTGTTTTTTAACTTTTCTTTAAAATGCAGAAAATGGTAGAGCTCACCTGGTAAAGCTAGGATGAGGATAAAGGAGATGATTCAAGTCAACGGCTTAGACCATGCTTGGCTCATGGAATGACGGGTTGGGGGTATTGTGGGCCAGGAGGGGGTCCTGTAGGGTCAGCCTCTATGTCAAGAGCAGTGACCTTGAGCAAATGACAGAGTGACCTTGAGCAAGGCATGCTCTAGGGAAAGGAGCTCCCACCTCCACGGCACAGATGAAGAAACTGAGGCTGGAAAACAATGAATGATGGGCCAAGAGCTCCAACCCCGGTAAGGGTTGAGATGGCTGGGCTCCAATGAGGAGTTCCAGGAGTGCTGACAGCATGGCGGCCTCAGCAGTAGAAGATGGCACTTGGGTCTTAGAAACAACAGAAGTAGACAGGAGATGAAGTGAGCATCAGCAGGAGTGGGGAAGGTAGAATGGGGGCAAAGACTTGTTCTCACACTCTCATTCATCCCTCCAATCCACAGAGGATCGGACGGAGAGTCTTGTCTGGCATTAATTCCTGGTCCTGGGACACCAAGGGAATTTTCTCTTTTTCACCCTGGTTTTGTCGGTCTGGCCCCAAACATGGGCTTGAAATACATGTGCTCCAGAAAGAAGGCTAGGAGGGTCTCCTTTGTGGAACTCGTAAGGAGACTTGTCCATGTCTGGAGCTGGCTGTAGGGGCCCTTGGATGACTCGTTCTGCTTCGCAAAGCGGCTGAGTGTTGACCCAACACTAAGCAGGTGTCCCCAGAGGGAGGCTGGGGTCTGGGGGCAGAGGGGCCAGTGGAGGGGGACTGTGGAAGGATGGCCTTCCCCACCCAGAGGTGTGCAAAGCAAACAGAAGCGCTTGCTTTGATCTTTTTTTTTGCTGCAGCGACACAAATGTTTCCAGCAGCGTTTGTTCATTTCAGTAGCGAGTGAAATGAGCAGACCAAAGGGTTAACTTCTGCAGCATCAGGGATTGCCATGCGCTGGGGCACAAACACCCACGTGTGCACACACACAGCTGTGCACACTCACACACTTGTGTGCACACACACCCACGGTCACCCAGACCCACACAGATTCATCCAACAGCAGAGGGATAAATAGCTCCCCTGAATGAGCGCGCACCACAAGTCTGAACAATGTCGACTGAAGCTTGTCTTGGGAGGTTATTTTCTGCATATTTGGGATTTGGGTGTTGATTTTATTACACACGATGGCCACTGGTTTCAGTACGACAATTTAATTTTAAAGTCAGTTTCGCTTTTCTGGCCACATCCTTTCGGATCAGGCTGTTGCCAGACTGTGCGATTTGGTGGTTTTTGAGAACGGCCGCAGCTTTGAGCCTTTCTGGGGTGCCAACTGGTCAGCATGAGCAGCTCCCTGCAATTAACGTCCCGTCCACGGACGAGGGCGCTGGGCTCAGATGTGGCTTTCCCAGTACCCCCAAACCCTCTTGGGGCTCTTTCTGGAATGAGAAGCCGGACTTCCCTGCTCTGTGCTCCCCCCACATGGGACTCAGAGGGCTACAGAGACACGGCTCCAGTGGCCTCATCTCCGCCAGCTTACTGCACCCCTCATGGACCACATGGGACCTCTCTGAGCCCCTCCCCACATCATCCTGACATTCCCGAGACACCAAGGCTGGTCCTGACAACCCCTGAGACCTCAGCGGCGTGAAATGAAATGCTCTAAATCTCGGGTGGGACGGCAGGGGTGGAAAGTGAGCGGACATGGGGTTCAGCCACGCGGGCGGATAACCAATCCCTGGAGCCCCAGCTGAGGCGAGGCGGTCACCCCCGCGTGTTGGCGCACGTTGACAGAATTGGGCATTTGGTACTTTCCTGGGCCCTGCCCCTCCTCCTCTGGCTGAGTGTAATCTGTGCCATTTCCTGGAATAAACCCTAACTTTGAGCACAGCAGCTTGCGGTGAGCTCTGGGAGTCGTAGCGAGTTGTTAAACCTGAACGTGGCTTGGGGGACACCCCCACACTTGCAGAAGGGAGGGCAGCGACCTCGGACATAGCCTCCTCCTTCCTAAGCCATTAACTCTTGGGACAGTTAAAACGATGCCAAGGAAGGCATGCCCGGGGGGCGTGAGGAATGGCAGGTGGAGGGGCAGCTGCAGGTGACAAGGAACCAGTGGCAGGCGTGGGGGGTTGCACCAAAGAGGAGGAGAGATGTGCAGGCTCCAAGATGGGTGTGGAGTGAGAAGGGAGGATTTGGGATGAACAGCTGGGGGAGACCCAGAGGAGAGGCTGGTGTAGGGGGGCAGCGAGACAATTCAGGAACCCTTGAGTGGGAGCTCCGAGACCTCCAAAGTGAGATGCTTCGGAGAGAACACTGGTCAGAAAGGAAGTGTGGGCTGAGACGAAGCTTTAGGGGTGTGGGGATGTGAGCTGGACCTGCAGCCTGGGGTCACGTCATTTTGGGGTGGCCTGGTCTCTGTGTCCTGAGAGTCATTGGTCCAGAGTTTGGAGAGAGAAGGAGGAAGTGGCAAAACAAGTGGGAGAGGCCCCAGGAGAACGGGGTGTCACGGAGACCAGCACCCCAGGATCCGAGCTGGGTCAGGAGACAGGGACGTCCTGGGGGACCCCATTGAGGGCCCTTTCAGAGCTTGGGGCAGGCAGGAATCAGACTGGACGCTGGGCAGCGGCCAGAGGAGAAAGCGTGGGAACTTCCCTTTTCTCCCGGTTTCTCCTTTCTTCGTTGGGAACTTTTGGGGTTCCTTCTAAGGGCGCTTGGCTCCTACACGCAGGCCATGTTGAGCTCGCAGAGTTGGGTTGGGTAGCGGGCAGAGGAGAGCGGTGAGAAGGAAGACGGTACTGAGATACTCAACCCACGATCCGAAATGGATTTTATTACCTGCAGCACGTGGTTTCCAAGGCCTTGGAGGGTGGCTATGAAGAACCGTCCCTGTGGCTTTAGAAACTCTAAGCGGGCTCTGCAGGGGTGCTTTCTTATGATTCTTATTTTGTATTGTCTTGCTCCTCAGGTGCACAGAATAATGTTATGCTATGCATGGATTGGGTCCAAAATAAATACCGTCAATATCCAAATGAATGAAGGAAGAAATCTGTCCCTCCAGGCCAATTGTCCTGGACACTTTGCAAAGTCCTGGATTTTGCAAAGGGGGAGGCTGGTAACTGTTCAACATGAAAGGAATCCAGAGGAAGGGAAAGGGAGGAGAAGGGAACAGGCAGACGAGGGAGGGAGGGAAGAAGTAGGGAAAGGAGGGACTCAGCATCAAGGAAACCAGGAACATTTTCTTTCTTTTTGGTATTTTTTTTTCTGAACAAAAGGTAACAACAGAAATAAAATGGACCTTAATTTTTTTTTTTTATAATTTCCTAACTCCATGAGAAAGTACTTTTAATCCTTCAAGAGATACTTTCTACCCAAATCTGCCACGGTTTTTAGTGCTTTTCCCCTAAGGTTGTTGCATTAGAGAATTAGTCATTGTGTGAAGGGAGGAGCAAAGATTTCCTGCAGTATATTCTGTTTTAAATTCTATTTATCATAGACATATGCATGTTACATAAAATATGTGTGGGTAGACGATATATAGACACTGTGTCTGTCTGCTCTTCACAAATTTGAAGGAGGAGGAAGAGAAGAAAAAGAAAAAGGAGGACGAGAGAAGCCAGGCCCCATCTTACCTCTGCGTTGTCGTAATTAGGACATGATGCCTTTTCATACCAAGAAAATATCAAAATATGTTTCTCCTTCCCCAGAGACACTTTCCAGTACAGTTGTAAGAGATTCCAGCCAAACCCAAGCCAGATGTCCGTGCACAGCTTTCTCTCCGCACCTGCCCCCACCCGGCACCCCCCACGGTCCCCCCCACACCCTCACCCCAGCTTTAATGAGCTCAGCTCCACGAGGCCAGTGCCCCACATTTCCATAGTTTCCTGCCTGGGGGAACCCCCCTGCCCCCCTCCTCCACCCCGCCACCCACTGCCCATACCCCTCCCGGCTGGGAACTTGCTGCTGCAGCAGAATCGAGGCTCAAGGGTCAGCTTAGTGTCTCCGAGGTGTGATAATAATGGGATGACCCCTGCATTCCACGGGTGGTGGCTCGCCCCTTCCCGGAGGCTGTCCCAGCTGGAACTGGGGGGCGCACACCTGGCTTAACAGTTCTCCCCCCCCCAAAACCCGTCTCCTGCCAGCAGAGCAGGGCTCCCTCTCCCTCTAATTGGGGACAGAGCCTGCATATTGGAGGTGGACGGTGTCCGTTTTGATTTCTGTTTTGCTTCCAGCCCAGGACCTGACCCTCTTTCAGAATGCTGATTTATGGAATTTGGAGGTGCTCTGCCCCAGATACGATTTTCCCTGACATGAAGGATGCATTTAGAACCAAATACATTTCATGAGCATGCTTAATAAGATCCAAGCCTTTAAGAGAAATTAACACTTCATTTCCAGCGTGCCAAAAGCCCGGGTCGGAATTCAGCAAATACTTCTCCGGTTTCCAGTAAAATCACAGGACCGAGAGCTGGGCTGGTGGCGCTCACGTGGCACCTCCGGCCGCACATGCTTTCCCCTTTGGGGCACCAACGCAATGGTGTGTTTTTAAGGAGTGACACTGGGGAGGTGAGAGAGGTCCCTGCTGCCTGGGTGGGGTCCCTGACCCCACGTGGGATGTTCAGGGTAACACTGGGAAAGAACCAGGCAGGTGGAGTTCCAACTGCCAGAGAAAGGGGAATGACTCTGCCACCAAAACATGGCAGTTTTCAGGGGTCTGTGGGCTTTGAAAAACCCTGCTGCACCTGCATTAGCCAAAGTGTTTTCTTCATGAACTCGGGCACCAACGAATGCAGATGGCAGAAAGGAGGGCATTGCAAAAGTGGACGGAAATCTGCTCTGATTAAGCAATGAAGCTGGAGAAAGGATGATGATGATTCTTACCTGCCCCACCCCCAGCAGAGGGTGAAGGAGTCTGGGATGCTACAGCAACTCAGACCTGTGACTTGAGTCTGTGCTGGGTGCTGGGTGCTGAGTGCCGAGTGTTAGGTGAAGAGTGCTGGGTGCTGAGTTCTAAGTGTTGGGTGAAGAGTGCTAGGTGCTGGATGCTGGTGCTGGGTGCTGGAGATGCTGGGTGAGGGATGCTAGTAGTGGGTGCTGAATGCTGGACACTGGATGCTGGATGCAGGGTGCTGGGTGCTGAATGCAGGGTGCTAGGTGCTAGGTGCAAAGTGTTGGATGATGTATGGTGGTGCTGGGTGCTGGATGTTTGGTACTAGAGATACTGGGTTCAGAATGTTGGGTGAGGGATGTACATAGTGGGTGCAAAATGCTGGATTCTGGGTACTGGGTGCTGAGTGTTAGGTGCTGGGTGATAGATGCTGGTGCTGCGTGCTGGATGCTGGGTGAAGGATACTGGACACTGTGTGCTGGATGCTAGGTGCTGGCAGTTAGTGCTGGGTGCTGGGTGTTGGAAGCTGGATGTTGGAGCCTGGGTGCTAGATACAGGGAGCTGGCTGCTGGCTGTACATCAGAAGAAACTAGGAGTTCAGGAGTGTGAACACAGTATCACATGAGTATTTTCACACATTTTTACCTATTTATTATGATTTTGTCTATCTCTACTCATTTGAAAATTTGAAATGCTATCAGACCTTTTTTCTGCATTAGCAGAAAGATTATCATTTGCAAATATGCCGAGAATATATGCATGACACAGATAAATAGAAACACAAAGTCAGATCTAAGAAAACCGACATCTTTGGTGTTTATTGATGGGCAAAAGTTCATCAATCTAAATCACAAAGGCAGAGATGAAAACTCAGCATAGATGCAAACTTTGAAGAGTTTTCATTTATTTCATGTAAATTGGCCAAAAGGCTTATAAGCATGAATGTAAATCTTGCGTGTTCTGCCTTTTCCTTACTATTAGACGCACTGGAATTCGACAACTCCGTTGACCTATCCTCAGTGGAGGCTGCTGGAGTTGGGAAGCAGCAGGAGGGAACGGGTGTGTCCGCTGTCCACTTTTACCATTGGGCATTTCCTGCTCACCAGGACCCTCCTTTTCCACTTGGTTTCTCTTTTGAAAGCTAAACTCGCCCTGACGAAAAGAAACAAAAATCCTCAGCAAAAATTAAAGTGAAAGCAGTCTACCTCCCTCCTCTCATTCCTCAAAAATACACGAGTGGGTAATGACGAGACATTGGCAGGATCTTTTTTTATTTTACTGGAACGGCTGAAGGCTTTGGGAATATTGGGGTTGCATGCAGAAGAGCAGGGTTTTGGAGGGCACATAGGGTAGTCTGCAGGGCATGGGATTAGGCTACCCATGGGCAATTGTTAAGATCTGAACCCCAGTCCTGGAGCCCACCTGTAAAGTGGACCCCTGAAGCTGTTACTGGCTCAGGGAGAACACACCGAAGGGCATGTCCCATATCGAGTAAGGCTGAGTCTTTATAAGCAAAGACAATTGGACTGGATGCAACAACCAGGGGAGGAGACAGCAGACACGGGTTACCATGTGAAGAGAATTGGCAGCAGAGTCCTCAGGATGCAACAGATCTCAGAGAAATCATGGCTTCCAGGTACCTTGATTTTGGACCTCTATCTTCCAAACAGCAAGCCAGTAAATTCTGTTTTCCCAGCCAAGCCATTCTGCGGTATTCGTTGGAGCATCCCCAGCAAAGCACGCCAGTGGAGTATGAGCTACTTCCTTCCTAAGGGGTTGAGTTAGATAGTTTTTAACATGCCTTGGAGATGCATTTCATTTTTATATGTAGTCTTATGGGTTGCATTTTGTCCCTGCCAAAGACATGGTCATGTCTTCATTTCCTGTACCCGTGAATGACTTTATTTGCAAATGGGGTCGTTAGAGATAGAGTTACGTGAGAATGAGGCCCCACTGGAGTAGGGCAGGCTGTTAATTGGATGTGACCTGGAGTCTTTATAAAAAAAGAGAAATTTGAACACAGGTACTGTTAGGCACCAAGGGAAGGTGGCTGTGCTGATGTGAAGTTGGTATGCGCCGCAGAAAAGCCATATTTTAATCCTGATCCAATTTTGTGGGAGCAGACCAATTGTTTAGGGTGGAAACTTTTGATTAGGTTGTTTCTATGGAGACATAAACCACACAATTGTGGGTGTGACCTTTTGTTTAGATGCCCATTCAACGTGGTTCTTGTTTAGTTTACGGGAGCCCTTTGAAAGGGGAGGCATTTTGGAGAAAGCTCAGATGCAGACTCAGGCACAGATGTTTGGAAATGCAGAAGCCCCAGGAGACACCAGGAGCTGAGAGAACCGAAAGAAGCTATACAGGTGCTTCAGAGCTGACAGAGATGCAGACATCTGGAGATGCTTGGAGTGCCGACAGAGAGAGCAGATGCCTGGACATGGACATTTGAAGATGCAGAGCCCAGCAGACATTGCAATGTGCCTTCCCATGAGATGCTAAGCAAGCCAAAACCCAGAGTTGTGTCCCAGAGGAGCTAAGTGAAGGCCCACAGATGCTTAGAGAGGAAACCACTGGAGTTAGAAGCTGGAAGCAATGGAACCAGGAACAAGGACCAGCAGATGCCAGCCACGTGCCTTCCCATGTGACAGAATCGGCCTTCCTTGAGTCAAGGTATCTTTCTCTGGATGCCTTAGTTTGGACATTTTCATGGCCTTACAACTGTAAACTCGTAACTTAAAAATTCCCCTTTTCAAAAGCCATTCCATTTCTGGAATGTAGCATTCCACCAGCAAGGTTCTGGCTTGCTTAGCATCTCATGGGAAGGCCCATTGCAATGTCTGCTGGGCTCCGCATCTCCAAATGTCCGTGTCTAGGCGTCTGCTCTCTCTGTAGGCACTCCAAGCATCTCCAGATGTCTGCATGTCTGTCAGCTCTGAAGCACCTGTATAGCTTCTTTTGGTTCTCTCAGCTCCTGGTGTCTCCTGGGGCTTCTGCATTTCCAAACGTCTGTGTCTGAGTCTGCATCTGAGCTTTCTCCAAAATGCCTCCCCTTTCAAAGGGCTCAGTGAACCAAAGCAACAGTCATGTGGCAGCAGAGTTGGTATGCTGGAGCTGCAAGCCAAAGAATGCTAAGGATGGTCAGCAAACAGGAAGAAGCTGGAACAAGCAAAAGAGAACCTTCCCCAAGAACCTTGATTTTCAGACTTCCTTCTCAAGAACTGCATGAAAATCCCGTCTGCTTTTAAGTCCCTAGTTTGTGGAACTTTGTTTTGGCAACACAAGGAGATGCATGCATATAGCCTCAGGGTTTTCAGGCAAGCACATTGGAAATGAATACATAAGAAAAGTGGTCTTTATGGTGTTTTTGTTTTTTGATCCTTTTTTTTTAACAAAAACACTTTGAACAGTCTTACTCAAGATTGTGAGCATTTGTATTGCAAGTTTTCATCTGACATGTGCTGTTAGGAAAGCTGTGTTGTTTTAGCTGGGAATCTTGTGAGTTCATGTGTCTACCCTTCCGTGTGGTGGTTTTTGAGATGGACACATCACCTTGGCTTCCTATATACGCATTTTCCCTCTTGGGCAGGTGAGAAGTCTGGTGGGATTTTCCCACCAGGAGCAGGGGTATGAATGTCAGGTAAGATTTTCCCACCTCAGGCAGGGGTGAGACCATCAGGTGGGATTTTCCCTCTTGGGACGGGGTGAGGGTGTCAGGTATGATCTTCCCTCTTGATTTCCCTCCTCTGAGCCCCCAACTCTTCCTGAAGTATAAGAACACCGGGGTCCAAGAAGGCACAGCTCTCTTGGGGCTGGGGACAGGGATTCTGGAGGTTTGTACCATGAGCTAGTGGGACCTGTGATTGTAACATTCAGCAGCCACAGAATTGTGGAAAGTCCACTCTACTATGAGAGTCTACACCTCCAAGGAAAGTCCACTCCACCAAGGAAAGTCCACTCCACAATTGTAGTAGAGACCCACCAGGAGGTTGATGGACAAAGCTGCACCCAAGGAGGGACTCACCCATGACCCACAGCTTCAGTCTCACTTGAGGGAGGGTCTGAGACTTGTGAGGATCAAGGACTCTGCACTTTGCTGGATGAGAATAATGCTTAGGAGATCACTGCAGGATGATTTTGACCCAAATACTCTCATGCATTTTGTGCATGAGCCCACACACTCCCTCAGGCTCACCCCTTCTCAGTGAGCTGGTTACCTTGCACAGATGTCCTCTGGTGATATGGATATCTCTTAGATATGTGGTCATCATTTGGTTACATGGGCATCTCCTGAGGAAATGGATATCCCCTGGGGCATGGACTTTCCTTGGTGACATGGATAGCCTTTGCTGCTGTGGACGTTCATTGGAGGCATGGACGTCCCTGAGTGGTGTGACTTTCCCTGGTACTTATGGGCATCTCTCAGTGGTGAGGACATCCTCGGTGGCATGATTTCCCTTAGTTGCATGGATGTCCCTTGGAGGCCTGGATCACCCTTAATGGAGTGGACTCTCCTTGGTGGAGTGGACTCTCTTTGGTGGAGTGTACTCTACTTGGTGGTGTGGACTTTCCTTGGCAGAGTGGACTCTCCTTAGTAGAGTGGATTCTCCTTGGTGGAGTGGACT